>JAJOOH010002092.1:0-59078 GCA_029582605.1 Solanum gracilifrons | reverse complement strand
AAAGGACTTTTGATTTTAATCAGATGACAGATGGAAATGAAGAAATTGGAAAGTGATAAAGTTTGATTAGAAAAGTAATAAATGAGCTGGTTTTTACTAGTATTGTAGTACCCCTTTGGCTTGAAGGTGACCCTATGCCAACTGTCGGTGGCACATAATATAATACAAATACATTTAATTACAATTATATTATATATAGAAAAAAATATGCACATTGTCCACACATGACTCACCTTGAGTGTCGGCAGATTCTTACCCATCCGTATCTCTCTATTTCAATTTGTTTTTCCTGTTTTGACTTGATACAAAACTTTAATACGAGGGACATTCTTTTTAATCGATTAAAAAGAAAATAAGATAAATAAATTAAAACAATGGAGGAGCGAGACGTATTTACTATTGCCACAAAATAGGTCCCCCCACCAAATATATCTTTCATTTTTGCAAAGAAATATTCACAATCTTGCTTTCCATATTTTTCATTTCTAATCTTAGAAACTATCATCATCAAATAAGACAATTTGTTATTACTTTGAATGAGATCTCAATTATTCTGTCACAATTTATGTTAGCGTATGCATTAATTTGGTACTTGAATATTTGCATGCATGATATATGTCATCATATTTTTTTATTTTATTAATTATACTACTTCGATCTCATTTTACTTGATTCTTATATTCAAAATATTTTCTTTCTTTATTCATTTTAACAAATAAAGAGTGTTTTATATATTATTATTTTTCATACTAACTTTAATATTAAGTAACTATGTTGTCAATTTAAGAATTCCATAAACATCATTGATAAGATTAATTTAATAAAGTACATCCTTATAAAAGCTTTATAAAGAACAGCATTAAGTTAATATGAATCGAATAAAATAAAACGAAGGGAGTGTGCAAAGAAATTTCTCACTTATATATATTTTTTTAAATAGTGTATATATAGTGCCTATTCGTACAAAGAAAATATGATTAGGTATCTGAAAACATCTCACTTTGATATAAGTTTTTTTTTTTTTTTTTAAATTAAAGTTGTCCCATCTTCAACTAGCTTTCTGCTCTTTTATTATTTACGGACTCCTAAATAAATGTACCAATTGATGGTGTAACAAACTTCTTACTTGAAAAACCAATGGACTTAATATATTATAAAAATTGAATATGTCATCTACATTTTTTTGGAATTAATATATTTGATTTGTTATTTGTACCTTTCATGAAAACCAAGAGTAGTTGTGAAGTGATCAGTGGCCAAAAAATAATTGATTCAAGCTAATTAAATTTCAAAAATAAATAATGAAATCTGGCCCTCACAAAGATTTATCATTTATGTTATGCTTGGACAGTACTGTATTTAGTGGAATTTAATTTGATACCCTTGAGAAATAATTTTCCTTGTACGTATTGAAATTAGAAAGCAACATTTAATTATCAGTTTTTAGTAATTTTTAATATTCTTTGGTCGTTTAGTTAATTTGCTTATTAATTGTTGTGGTTGAAGGACATTATAGTAACTCCAAGCCAACTAACTTGTTCTTCCCTCTTGAATGCGTTTGTACCATGCACTTGTTTTTTTCTTTTATCAATTGATACGTGTAATTGTTATATGAAAATAAAAATTATTTTTTGCATTGATTAACGAGTAGAATCTATAACAGAAATATTAATTATAGAATTAATGTCTTTTAATTTGTAATCAAAACTTTATGTTCAAGTTTCTATTATTATGGATTATAAGAATTATATCAAATTATCTTGAACATTCTTCTTTTGAAATGTTTCCTTAATTTGAAATTAAAAATTTGAAAATCTTGGAGGATAAATATATTTCTAAGACATCTGTGTAGTAGAGGTTTTTGGATAGTGAGTAATTTTCATGAAATTGGAATAACTAAAAGTTGAAAATGCAGCACTTTAGATTTTTAATTCTCCCAAAGAGAATCTTTTTAAAGTAGAAACCCAACTTATTTCTTTAAACAATCTTTCAGTAACCATTTAATAGCATTTTCAATTTTAAAAAAATAATTGAAAAAAGCTTCTCTGTTAGTGTTTGTTTTAAAAAATGTTTTTGATTATTTTAGCTAAAGAAAAACTAACCGACAATTTATCATTTTGTATCTTTTTCACTCTGGTTATCAAATACTATTTGTTCCCCAACATTTAGATAACAAGAGTAAAAAATATATTGTTAAAAAAAAATTATTATTTTTTTAAAACCGTGTAAATATGAATTAGTAAAAATAAACGAAGGTGAGATAATTTTTAACGTGTCTTGTTACCATCTTCTCTACTTTTCAAATTTCTCAAAATTGTACAAGTAGCCGCCAATATTTTCCCGCTATTCGTTCAAGTCTAACAACTTTCTTTGACCTCGTCATTCTAACACACTTGTGTGTTTCGTGGTAAAAAGCAACCAAAAATAATGTAAATTATTATACTAGTACACATAAGTACATTAAAGTAGGGGTGTGCACTATTCGGATTAAACCGAATAATCAAACCGAATTTTTATTCGAATTGGTTTTTTGATTTTTTGGATTGGTTTTGTTTTAATAAATCACTTTGTTTGGTTTTTTGGTTTGGTTTCGGATTTTAAAAAATAAAAACCGAAAAATAGAAAAAACCGAATTATATATATAAGTTTATAATTAAATTAGAGTTAACCACTTTTTGTCCCTTTTTTATTATTGCCTTTCATGATGATTACATCTATATTTTATGTTTGAACATCTTTAATAGGTATACTTATACGTATTCTATTTTAAGTTTTACTTATGATTTATATTAAAAAATATATTTAAGGGATTCAATATTGTTACTTTGGTTATGTTATTAATTATTGACATAACCGAATAATCAAATCCAAAAAAGTCTAATCGAATAGAGGAAAATCAAACCAAACCAAATTTATTTTGGATTGAATTGGGTTACAATTTTACAAAACCAAAAACCGAAAAACCGATTGCACACTAAAGGCAAAAATAAAAATCAGTGAAATCCCAAAATTCCATCTTTATGACGTCATAATTAAAAAACCGGGCCCCATATAAGGACAAATTTAGCAGCTGTTTTTGCTTCACAGCTAATGAAAACGACACACCAACATCACTCAAAAAGGTTTATGGGACCCACAAGATCTGACACGTGGAGCTCTACAAACCGTCAGATCATTCTGTCGGCGATGTGGAGTGGGTGGACTGTATATTCGGACACCATGTTCATGGGCTGCCACTTGTGGGACCTACACTATGACCCTTTTTTTAATTATTTATCTATTTTTTTACCTTCCACCGACAAAAAATATACACGTAGGATTATGCCAGCTGTCCAAGTTTACGTGGGACCTACTTTGCAAAAAAAAACTCGTGTATCTTAACATTTGAGTAATTTACACGTGGTTAGATATGATTGGTTTGTTTAATATTATTGTCCTAATCTAGTGTCTTAATCATTCTCTAAATGTGTCTTACTTTTGCTTAATTAATTACTCAAATCATGATTATTTTTTTGCTTTTAATCTTTAATCAGAGCTGGGTTTTCCACTTTACTAACTCATTTATCTACTTTATTTTTTTTTCTGTTTGTCGTTTTCGAAATTATCAGGGTTTACTTTGATAAGCTTTCAATTATGAAATTTAATCAAAAGAACTTGTAGAGTGCTTACCTTTTTACAAGTACGAATATTTATTATGTAGCCTCTTTATTTTGATTCAAGTTTATTTAGCAATAATTAATGAATAAAATTGGAGTTTTACTTTTTACTTAGTAGCTGATTATTTTTAAGAAAAAGATAAAAATTAGTGGGTACTTAGTGAGCTAGCCGATTAGGTGACAATTTGAACAAGTCAAAATAAATTGAAATAATAAAGAAATATATGAATCGTCTATCTGTCTGAATGTTACTTGAGTTAGATGAATTTAACTAAAATAATCTAATAAAATAGGTTATAACTATATCCGCTTTATTAAGTTTTGAATTCTTTATTTGTTCTTTTATATATTTTTAGTATTTAATAATTTTTAATTATTATGACTATATATAAACTTATTATAACATATCAAATAAAAACATATTTTTCTCTTTCATCAATTTGGACAACAAATCTACTCATTTTATGAGATGAAATAGACATAATAACTAATAAATGAATGATAGTCAATAACTAATTCAAATTTAAGCGAGTTTTTTTTTTTTTTCAAAAAACTTAAGCGAGTTGGACTAGTCATATTTATGCGCTAATTTTACCAGCATACAATTTTAGGACCAAGACAAAATACGTCCAAACCAATTTTGATTATGAAACACACGAATACAAAATTAATGCAAGCTATGGTGTTACATTCGAATTAATATAACAATACATCACATGTATATCTATGAAATACATGTGGACAATAATGTTTTACAACTAGGATATCGTTTTGCACGATGTAAACTACAAAAAGAAGTTCATGAAAATATGCCTGACATGACTATATTTAGAGTAACTAACGGTTACAATTAGTTTTGTGGCCCTCTACAATATGATTTTTAGTTTTATATTTTTTTTACAGATAAAATACTAAATTAATATATGAAATGTTTCTATATGATTTAAATTGTAAGAGGTTAAGCTGACCCATATATATAGAGAAAAAAGTTTATGATGTTGAAAAATAATTTATCAAACAAGAGTTTTATTGAAAAATAATTTATGGTAGATTAAATAATCCAAAAATGATATTTATTTTTTTTCTGGCCTTTTTTCTTGTTGAAAAGGCAAAATTTGTTTCATATTCAGTTTAAGTAACACTATGTTTGAGTACTTTATATGTTTTTTCTTCTTTTGGTGATAAGTACTACTTTATATGACATTCGTACTTCTACGACTCTCTACAACATTACTTCTACTTGAGGTTATAATGTTGGAATATTTGTCTTCTAGAATCGAGGTTCAACAGCCAATTTAAAAGAAATATAATATTAACTATATTTTTCACGCTAAAAAATAATTACTACTCCTATTTTAACACATTTTAGCTTTAGTATGCTTCATTTTTCAACTAAAGGTCTTGAATTCTAATTTTGAAAATATTAGAATTTATTGTAAGGAGGTAGTTCCTCCTTAAATGGGCGCGATACTAATCTGAATTAGTTAGGCTGATAAATTTTGCATATCAGTGACTAAATAAAAAATAATAATATAGAAAGATTACAAGATAGGAAATCGAGCTCTCACCAAAGTGAAAGTTTAGATAACCAACTAACTCATTTGTTAAGATTCCATATAGAATTTCAATTACAAATATGTGGTTTTAATTTTTTAAAAATTTAAAACTTGAACCATAATTTTAAATTTTGCAAAATACAATCTATATTATTGCAAAACTAATGACCCAAGCCTACTTTGTCTTTAAAAAAAAAAACCTAACTCCTTCTCTAAACGGATGCACATGTTCAATCCGATCAAAATGAGTTCTTTTATTGGTCTAAATCAGCTATATGACTCAGATAACTTGTCTTTAAAACCTCCACGCATCAAGAAAAAGACTAGGGGTGGGATGTGCAAAGAAGTAGTTTTAGAAAAAGACTAATTAAGTAGTAAATACTAATTGTAATTAATTAAGTTTATAAATATAAATATATAATACTTTATAAACATTCATGATTACTTTGCTACACGTGACACATAAGGAATCTTTGATTAAGTTATACGTATTATTTATATGATTCTTCTAACTAATTATATAACATTTTCATAGTGTTGATCATTAGGTCTAATTAAGTGGACAATTTAATTTTCCCTGTGAAATTACGTTGAGCCAATGAGTAAAGACAAATGTAAAACAATGAAAGGGTAATTAATAGATTAGCACACTCTAATTAGGTAATGATTATTGTCAACAATCATTGAGAAAATTAAAGCTTCCAATATTGTACAAGTGAAAAAAGGAAACTATATATTATTATAGGTATAGAGTATCTAATTTCCTTGGGAGTTGGCAATCAATTTTGACTTCCTAGTAACTTCTATAATTAAGTGGTAACATATTAAAAATAGAAAACTATATATACTTATGAGTTGCCAAGAGATAAATCATTCCTTTCTATTTGTGTTTAGAATCAAATAGAGATTCATTTTGGACAAAAAAAAATCCGGTTTCACATCCGGTGTTTGGTACCTATATTGGAGCTCGACTAAATCTGTATTCACGCCAAAAAGTTTTATATTGGGATAAAACGCTTCCTTACAAAGACGACTCCATACTCAAATAAACTCGAACCCAAAACCTCTTGGTTAAGGATGAAGAAATACTTAGCACTCCACTATTGATATTATGAACATCAAACTAGAAATGCCTTCCATAGTTATTTTCTTGCAATAATGTACATTTTACAAAGCATACGTTAATTAACTTGGGTTATGAATGATGTTTTAAAACTTATTTTCTTATCAATATTAATATATATTCAGCGTAATTTTATAAATGAAATCTGTTAAGGATAGTTATACACAAACTTTATTCCTATTTATGTTCTTTTATCAAAGCTCAATTACCTTCTACTACTATACTAAGGAAAATGTACTGTTTTCATCAAATTATTTGAGATAATACCAAATGACTACACAGATGAATAAATTGCACAAATTATTTGTCTTGGTAATAATCTTACTCTTATGTTTCCCATTAATAATTTCCTAACAGATTGTGTCGTCTTAAACGGATTATGACTATCTTAATAAATAAATAATACACTTAAACAGTTTTAAGAAATTATTTATACAATTAAGTCATTTATAAAATATCTATAGATAAATCTGGAGATATGATAAATACGAATTAACAACTTGTTAGGAATTCTTATTGGGTATAACAATTGATTGGGTATAGCAAGAGTTAATGAGAAATGGAGGGAAGATGAAAAGAGGAATTGGAAAAGATTCTCTTATGCTTTAAGAAAAGGCATTCCTCCCTCATTGGTGGTGGAAAGAAAAATAGATGTGTTTAAATAGAGAAACACTTCTATTAATTGTTAAAAGGGTTGGAAAGAGGGACCCCCTCGCGCCGTCGTTATCATCGCTGGCTCGGCTCGACTTTGACTTTGGCTTTGAAAAATGATCAATCGAGAGAAATTATTTAGTTAATTAATCGAAACGTTCTGACCCGACTCGGATTCGCGTGATCCGTTTTATTTAAATTCTTTCCCGTTTTATTTTGAATTTTCCACCGTTGAAAATGACCGTTTGAAAGGTTGCAACTTTCAGGAACAATCATGACCGTTTGAAAGGTTGCAAACTTTCATGAATGGTCGTGTGGATTCTGAAAGGTTGCAACCTTTTGGAACCAGTTCCTCTTGGTTATAAATACCCGTAATTCTTCAGACTTTTTACTTATGAAAATTTCTGATTTCTTCTTCTTCTTCTGCACAAATTTTCTTCGTGTACTTTACTGCCGTTGAGTGGTTCGCTGACACCAGCGTTTTGGGTATCAATACACTGGTGATTGAGATCATTCTATCCTGGGAGGACATATTCCAAATCAAACCTTAGATACTAGAGGGGAATAATTTCCTTAAGGAGACATTGTGCATTCAGTGGGCTGGATATTCTTTCCATTCTGTTTTTTCAGATTCTGGTACGTTTTACAGATTTTAGTTTTGTGAATTAATTTCTATTCTTCTGTTCTTCACTGGTTCAATAAACTTTGGTAACTTCGTGTTTCTGCAAAGTTTGTTGTAATCAGTAGTACTGTTTTTACACACAGATTGGGAACAATCTTAAGGAAATTATTTTTTTAATCTGTGTTTCTGGTGGAGACAAAAACCTTCGTGGTTTTATACTCCTATTATGTTTGCAATTTAACTTATTGCTTACTGAGCCATTTGTATCGATTTCTATTTATTACATATTTTGAAATGGCAAATGATAATGTCACTGTGGCTATTGCTGCACTAACCCGAATTATTGTACCACCAGCAGAAAAATTCTCTGATGTGAATTTCAAAGGATGGCAATAACGGGTATTTTTCTGGCTTACCATTCTTGGTCTGTAGAAATTTACCAGTGAAGAAACTCCGGTGCCTGCTGCTGAAATGCCAGACAGAAAAATTCATGATTATTGAAGCATGGAAACATGTAGACTTCCTATGTAAGGGCTATATTCTGAGTGCTTTATATGATGGCTTATATAATGTCTATAGTGCAATGACAACTTTGAAAGATTTGTGGGATGCACTTGAGAAGAAATATAAGACAAAAGATGCATGCTTGAAAAAGTTTGTGATCGCAAAGTTTTTAGACTATAAAATGTCAGATAGTAAAACTGGTGGATCACAAGTGCATGAACTTCAACTTATTTTCCATGATCTGATTGCTGAGGATATGGTAGTAAATGAAGCTTTTCAAGTGGATACAATGATCGAGAAGTTACCTTCTTCGTGGAACGACTTCAAGAATTATCTAAAGCACAAACATAAGGAAATGAAACTTGAAGATCTTGTGATTCGGCGCAAGATTGAGGAAGATAACAAAATCGCTGAAAAGAAGTCTCGTAAGAGTTCGACAATAATTGGAGCTAATATGGTTGAAGAAGCTCATACCAAAGGCAAGAAGCGAAAGAAGTCCAACGGACAGAAGTCAGAACAAGCCAAGAAGAAATTCAAGGGCAACTGTTACAACTGTGGTAAGGCTGGTCATAAGTCTTCTAACTGTCGTGCTCCAAGAAAGGACAAAGACAAAGACAAAGGCAAAAGTCAAGCAAACGTCGTGGAAGAGATGGAAGACGCAGATGTCCTTTGTGCAATGATCTCGGAGTGAAACTTAGTTGAAAATCTCAAGGAGTGGTTTCTCGACTTAGGTGACACTCGACATATTTGCTCTGCAAAAGAAGTCTTTGCAACGTACACTCATGCTGAGTTCGATGAAGATTTGTTCATGGGGAACACATCAACAACAAGGATTGCAGGAACTGGGAAAGTAATGTTGAAAATGACATCTGGCAAGGTGTTGACTTTGAACAACGGTCTGCACGTTCCTACTATTAGGAAGAATTTAGTTTTTGCTGCACTGCTCATTAAGAATTGGTTTAAGTATGTCCTAGTTAGTGACAAAACTGTAATGAGTAAGAATGAGATGTTCTTAGGAAATGACTACCTCACTGAGAGCCTCTTCAAACTGAATGTAATGATTGTTGACAATATTAATAAGAATTCTTCTTCTGTTTACTTATTGAAGTCAAATGATTTATGGTATGTTTGGTTGGGACATGTAAATTACAAAGCCTTGCGGAAATTGATTACTTTAGAAGTATTGCCTGATTTCAAATGTGATAAATCGAAATGTGAAATTTGTGTGGAAAGTAAGTTTGTTAAACATCCTTATAAGTCTGTTGACAGGAATTCAAAAATTTAAACTTAATTCACACAGATATATGCGATATGAAGTCAATGCCATCTCATAGTGGAAAAAAATATTTTATAACTTTTATTGACGAGTGCACTTGATTTTGTTATGTATATTTGCTTAATAGTAAGGATGGAGAAATTGATGCATTTAAGCAATACAAAAATGAAGTGGAAAATCAATTGAATCTAAAGATAAAAAATGATTCGGAGTGATAGGGGTGGAAAATACGAATCTCATTTTGCAGAGATATGTTTGGAATATGGTATTATTCATCAAACTATTACACCCTATACACCACAATCAAATGGTTTGACGAAACGGAATAATAGAACATTAAAGAAAATGATGAATGCCTTGATAATCAGTTTTGGTTCACTACGAAACCTGTGGGGGGAAATCCTTCCTTACGGCTAACAAGATACTCAATAGGGTATCCCGTAGCAAAACGCAATCGATTCTATATGAGTTATGGAAAAGAAGGAAACTCAACTTGAAATATTTCAAAGTGTTGGGGTGTCTAGCCAAGGTAGAGGTTCATTTACTCAAGAGGGTGAAAATTGGACCCAAAACAGTGGATTGTGTATTTATTGGATATGCTGTGAACAGTAAGGCTTGTCGATTTTTGGTTCACAAATCTGATAATCCTGAAATTTATGTGTATACGGTAATTGAGTCAGATAACGCTGAGTTCTTTGAGCACATTTATCCGTATAAAGTTGGATGTGAGTCGACAAGTGAAAGACCTAAACGACCACGGAAAGAATCCACGAAAAATACACTGCCTAATGAGGATCCTAGGTGTAGTAATTGCCAACGAAAATCTACTTCTTTCAGACCAGATTTTGTGGCAATTTTGCTTGAAAATGAGCCCCAAATATTTAAAGCAGTTATGTCTTCATCTGAGTCAATTTATTGGAAAGAAGCAGTCAATAGTGAGATCGAATCAATTTTAAGTAACCATACCTGGGAATTGACTGATCTTCCTCTAGGAAATAAACCTTTAGGATCAAAGTGGATCTTTAAAAGGAAAATGAAAGCCAATGAGACTATTGACAAGTATAAGGCTAGACTTGTAGTCAAAAGATATAGACAAAAGGAAGGTCTGGACTACTTTGATACATACTCTCCAGTAACAAGGATAACATCAATTAGGATGTTAATAGCACTAGCGGCAGTGCATGATTTTAAAATCCACCAAATAGATGTAAAGACAACCTTTTTAAATGGAGAGTTGGAGAAAGAAATTTACAAGGGTTTGTGGTTCCTGGTAAAGAAGAGAAAGTGTGCAGACTTGTGAAGTCGTTTTATGGGCTCAAGCAAGCACCCAAACAATGGCATGCTAAATTTGACCAAACAATGTTGGCAAATGGATTCAAGATTAACGAATGTGATAAGTGTGTCTACATTAAAAACGTTCTAAATCATGAAGTCATTGTTTGTCTGTATGTTGATGACATGTTAATAATGAGTAAAGATATTGACGATATAAATGCTACTAAGCGTATGCTGTCCATCAAGTTCGATATGAAGGACTTAGGAGCTGCTGACTTAATCTTAGGGATAATGATTCTCAAAACTCCTCAGGGACTAGAATTATCTCAATCTCATTATATTGTAAGAGTATTGGATAAGTTCAAGTACTTGAATTTCAACGTTGTCAAAATTCCAATTGACTTAAGCTTTACATTTCAAAAGAATGAAGGTGAAAGTGACTCTCAATTGGAATATACCAAAGTGTTGGGAAGTTTTATGTATATTATGAATTGTACGCGACCAGATATAGCATGTGCAATTAACAAACTAAGTCGGTTCACTAGTAATCCTAATCAAACTCACTGGATGGCAATGAAACATGTGTTGGGGTATCTGAAACATACAGAACACTATGCTTTGCATTATAATAAATATATTGTCGTGATTGAAGGATATAGTGATGCAAATTGGATCACTGGGTCAAATGAAGTATAATCCACAAATGGTTATGTGTTTACACTTGGTGGAGGAGCAGTCTCTTGGAAATCGTCCAAACAGGCATGTATAGCTCGCTCTACAATGGAGTCTGAATTTATTGCTTTAGATAAGGCTGGTGAAGAAGATGAATGGCTTCGAAATTTCTTAGAAGATATTTCATTCTGGCCCAAACCTGTGGGACCTATTTGCATACATTGTGATAGTCAAGCAACAATATGTAGGGCAGGGAGCGTCATGTACAACGGGAAGTCTCGTCATATACGACAGAGACATAACACCGTAAGACAACTGCTCTCTAGTGGAATTATCACAATTGACTATGTGAAGTCAAGCGATAATGTATCAGATCCACTAACGAAAAGCCTAGTAAGAGAGGCAGTTGAAAGATCATCTAAGGTAATGGGTTTACGGCTTATGACAAGTCATCTTGACGGTAACTATATCTAGCATACTGGAGATCCCAAGAGCTAGATTCAAGGAAAAAAACAAAGTTATGACTGACGGTTCGACATTTTCAATCAACTCAATCCATTTTCATGATGAAGACAATGTTCAGGTTCGAGGTAAAAACATTAGGGCTTGTTAATTAAGTTAATAAAGCTTAAAGTTTTTAATGATTTGCTAAGTTTGACAGATTTGAACAAATATTGTATCTACGAGATGACACAGTTAGAAATCACATACGTGAGTGTGAAGTGTAAGCCGCTTCAAAGAAAATTTTATGTCAAAAGCCTATTATCTATACACTCATGAAACCAGGAGGTGTTCATGGCTGAAACGAACACAACCGTAAGAACCATAAACAGTAATGGGTTAATTGTGTGACATATGGTTGTCTAGGTATACACCAAAGCTCGACGGTTCAAAGATATCACAGCTACCGATTGACCGCGTATATCCGACATATGTTCATTACGGAAAGTCCAAGGAGAAACCTACTTATCCAGATGCAAATGATCTTTGCTTGTAAAGTACACACTCGTCCGTGCATTCCTTTATGTTATGACCATTCCCCATTAATGTGGGGGATTGTTGGGTATAACAATTGATTGGGTATAGGAAGAGTTAATGGAAAATGGAGTGAAGATGAAAAGAGGAATTGAAAAAAATTCTCTTATGCTTTAAGAAAAGGCATTTCTCCCTCATTGGTGGTGGAAAGAAAAATAGATGTGTTTAAATAGAGAAACACTTCTATTAGTTGTTAAAAGGGTTGGAAAGAGGGACCCCCCTCACGCCGTCATCGTCGTCGCTAGCTTGGCTTAGGCTTTGGCTTTGGAAAATGATCGATCGAGAGATTATTTTTTGGACAAAGTTTTGTTTTAATTATTTAGTTAATTATTATTTAATTAAATTAAATTAAATGTCCAAAACGTTTCAATTATTTAGTTAAGTGACCGGAACATTCTGACCCGACTCGGATCCGCGCGACCCGTTTTATTTAAATTCTTTCCCGTTTTATTTTGAATTTCCCGCTGTCGGAAATGACTGTTCTGAAAGGTTACAACCTTTAGGAACAGCCATGACCGTTTGAAAGGTTGCAAACTTTCATGAATTGTCGTGTGGATTCTGAAAAGTTACAACCTTTCGGAACCAATTCCTCCTGGCTATAAATACCCGTAATTCTTTAGACTTTTTACTTACGAAAATTTCTGATTTCTTCTTCTTCTTCTGCACAAATTTTCTTCGTGTACTTTACTACCGTTGAGTAGCTCGCTGACACCAGCGTTTTGGGTATCAATACACTGGTGATTGAGATCATTCTATCCTGGGATGACATATTCCAAATCAAACTTCGAATACTAGAGGAGAGTAATTTCCTTAAAGGGACATTGTGCATTTAGTGGGCTTGATCTTCTTTCCATTTTGTTTTTCCAAATTCTGGTACGTTTTACAAATTCTAGTTTTGTGAATTAATTTATGTTCTTCTGTTCTTCATTGGTTCAATAAACTTTGATAACTTCGTGTTTTTGCAAAGTTTGTTGTAATCAGTAGTACTATTTTTACAGACAGATTAGGCAACAATTCTAACTAATACGTTATCATATGTTAAATTAACTTGATAAGATATACTAATTCTTTACGCTATCAATGTATATAATTTGAACCCATAAAAATATGAAAATGAATTCCAGCAGGTAGACCAGTGATTACCACCTGGTTCTTCTAAATCTTCTCCATGTGCCACAAAAAAATTGTGTTTAGTTAATTAAGTAATTAATTCTTTTACATATGGTCCCCACATTTCTCTACTGACTTCATTAATAGGAAAAATTACTTGTTGCTGGGAGACCATAATTTTAATTACTTGTGTCAGTTAGTTTAATTTAGTGTTGCATGCAAATACACCCATACGTTATTAGTATTTTTTTTCCTATTAGTAATGTTTACAGTGTGGTTAGAACGTGCTTTCGATGTCACATTCAAGATCATTATCTGAGAGTTTCGACAATAATTAAATTTCACTGTATTGTAAAATTTGTTATTTCTTAATTAATTTTCTCGTCCCAAAATAAGTGTTATTTTAACATTATAAAAATTAGTATGCTTTTTCAAATTTCAACTATATCCTCAATTCCATTTTTTTAATGATTTCAAATTTCAAGAAATATTTACTAAACAAGAATAATTTACTACTCCCTCCATTCGAGCCATTTTCCATTTTTCAAATTAACTTAAATTTTCAATCTTCAAGACTATTTTTAAAATATTCTTCCAATTTTACCCTTTAAGTTAGTATTGGAATTAGTTATTATAATTAATGTTTAGTTATCTTTGACAATAATTAATAAAGGTAAAAATGGAAAGTTATGTTCAATTTATGTCCTGACCTACTTTTTTTAAAGGATGTGAAATACCTCAAAACTTAAGTTAATATGGAATGGAGGGAGTAGTAAACTAGTACACATTGATTTTTTAGTGATCATGATTTTCGCTAAAATATCATTAATTTGGCCAGAATGGTGGTATTTTACATATATTATTTTATGTTTTAAAATATTTTTACCCTTTTAACTTTAATACCTTTTAATTAAAAAAATAGAAAAAAGATCAGCTTATTTTAAAATTAAAAAAATATTATAGACTTTTTAAATTTCTGGTCAAATTCTGATCAAATTTTCTGGTCATTTAGCATTACCCTAAATTAATCATCCATCCTTCTATTTTCAATCATTACCTTACTTTCGTGAGATCGAGATGACATATTGCTTTTTCAAAACCTAGAATTTTGTTTTTAGAACTCAAGAAAAATCTTGATTATGTTGATTTTTAATGTTCTTCACTGAAATGCAGCATATTTATTAATCGTATCATGAACTAAAATGTGTTTCTTCGTTTTTGAGTTTTCACTTGATGTAGGAAATTTATATTAGAGCTTTGATTAAATTCAAATCGTGCAATACAGGCTCATTCACGAGTGAGGCTCCCACCGCCATTTTCTCCATAAACCTTAATGTGTTTCTAATTTACCAAAAAATTAATATTTAAAGTTTTTGTATCAATTAATTATTATTTTGTACAGTTTTTTTTGTAATGAAAATATAGACCTAGCTAGTGGGTTGTTTGGTGGGAAGAAAGAAGAAATTGGATGCTAGTGACATGTGAAAGAATAATTTTCCATTGGGAAAGAGGAAACAAAACCCATTAATTTTGTTCTGTTGATTTGCTTTCTTTAATTGTTTTTTTTTCTTTCAGTATGATTTCCACTTTTTCCATTGTTTAATACAATGAGTCAACTACAAATAAATATCATATTCTACTTTAGTATGTTTTACGGTACTAAAATTTAAGACCTGACATAATAAAAAAGTCAGGCTTTTATTATCAAAGAGATTATATTACCTCGCAAAAGTGATTGTATTTTACTGCATAATTGTTTAGTACTCATCACAAAATCACATACAATGACTGATAGGGGTGGACTTTCCTTAAATCAAAAAATTATATGGGGTAATAGGATCTTAGTTTAGTTAAGTTATGTCTCTGATATTTTGATCGTAGTCTAGAGAATCTTTGTGCCTTATCCCCTCGAAATCTAGTACTCAACACTATTTAGCATATTTTTTTGAACCTCCTCGACAGAAATTCTAGCTTCATCACCGATAACAGATAATTTAAAGTACATGTGTAAATAGCTCGTGAGCTAACTTTATGTGTTATGTTAGACCCAAAATCTTTGGAAAGTCGTTGTTGTTTTGTGAGTAACTCGTGAGCTAGATTTTAGAGTTGAGCTAAACTTAAAATTCCTCGAAAGTCATTATGTAAATAGCTCGTGAGTTAACTTTTAGAGTTGAGTTAAACTAAAACTCCTTGAAAGTCATTGTTGTGTCAAAATGGCTGGGCGGAACCCTAGTGTTAATTACGGATTCCAATAATGTAACTCTAGCTCTCTTTTTTTATCTCTTCCCAAAACTCCCATTCTTTGTGCTCTCTCAATAATTTGAACTCACAATTTTTTGATTAGAGGATTACTATCATCTGATTGGCTCCCTCTATCATTTAACTTAACCCCAAATTTTATATTTGAGTTATTTTTTTAAATATATATAAATTATTTATTCAAAATCCGGTGGATACAAAAATAACTTTTAGACAATCTTAGATAAAAGTTCATAGTTAAGTCATGACTTTCTGAGAAAAAAGTTCAAAATTGAGTGATCATCTGAGATATTATCTTTATAAACTAAAAATAATTTTTAGCAACAATGAATATATACATTAATAAAGAGTCCTAAAGTCTTTACTGACATTAGTTAATTGTCATTAGATTCAAAGTTTCTATATGTTTTAAGTACATTTACAAAGAGTGTTAATTGTTGTTAAAAATATATTTTTAATAATAATTAAACTATTATTATTGATTAAATGTTGCTAAAGATTATTTTTAATGCACGACTAGGGGTGTGCAAAAATCGATCCAATAAACCGAACTGAAAAAAACACTATTGGTTTATTGATATTGGGTTGTTGGGCTAACGGGTTTTAAACGGTTTTGCAAAAAATTTTATTGGGTTATTGGTTCGATTTTCGGTTTTATGATTTTTGTTAATGGTTAAACTGATAACCCAATAAGACTATACTAAATTTACTAGTCTTATTGTTAATGGTTAAACGATTGTTACTTTCACACTTTTTGTTAATGGTTAAACGATTGTTACTTTCACACTTTTTCCTTTGAATGTGTCTAGTGTCTAAACTTGCAAGAAAAATGATTGTTACTTTTATGATTATTACTTCCATGCCAAATGCTGGAAAAATCATATGGTTTATATGAAAATTTTCTTATCATGTATATAATATATATGAGTATTTTCTTATTGGTTAAACCGAAACCGAACTATTAAGTACCATAAACCGATTAACCAAAAACCGATAAGAAATATGTTATTGGTTTGGTTATCGATTTGACGTATTTACAAACTGAAAATCGATAAATTGAATCAATAACACATAAAACCAAATCGAACCGACTAATGCACACCCCTATGCACGACCGTGTGTATCAGCAAATGTGTAGTGTAAATTTTACTGTCATTTTCCAAATAATTGATCGGAGAAAGAATACATCATCTTTCTTTGCTTCCAAAGCAAACAAAATATGAACTTTTGGGTCACTCCCCTTTTCCCACTCACACATAATTACTCTGAATCCTCCAACAAGAAGCAAACTTAGGGGTTCTGTCAGAACTCAAACATTCATATTATACAATTTTTTTATCCTCAAATTTTCATGACATTCAAAACAGAGTTATTACACACTTATGTGGAACCAATTAAATATCATTACACATTAGAGCTTCAAAGACTTCAATTTTTAATTTTGTATACATCACCAATTAATTTTATGTGACATGTGTTCGTAACACATATTTGGATTAATCGAATTTCAATATGAATAGCGCTGATGAACATAAAAAATAAAAAACTTAAATATAGGTCACAGTCGTCAGATAGGACAGAGAACATTAAATAGGGTGTAATGTAAGGTTTTAGAAAGGGGCAAAACCTGTTGTAGAAGCATCCAATATGGTCCACTTTTTTGCAGAATGTGATTTTATGAGTTTTTTTTGAGTAAATGAAAGCAAAAGTAAGAATAGTTATTCCACATGGTTACTCTTACAATATCTTTTCTTTAATATTTCCCTTTGAGATTCTCATATCCTTTGTTTTTTCTACTGATATTCCATCACTCAAATCAATATTTTTTTATGTGTATTAACTATATTAGGAATGTTCAAGTGGTCTACTAGTCTTATGCCTACTCCCCCCTTTCTTTTTTTCAAGTGGGTTAAACTCTTTGTTTGACGAAGAGTGAAGTGTATGCCACAATCCTCATGGCATGTTTCAAGAGTGTGCAAAGTGGTATATGTAACCATTCATAGTAGCATTTTGCTTATATACCTGATATAATTTTTGATGAAGGGTGTTCAGGTTACCCATAATCCCTCACCTTCGCGATGCATATACTGTCAGGGATTCTTAATACATTATCCTCGTTTAGGTTATTATATTTTTCATTTTTGAATCATCCTTGATCAAATTGAGTCTTTCTTAGCTTTTGAGGATTCAAATTTTCAATGAGTAGGATCATGTCCTTGATGGATTTGTTTCCCTTCATTAATAACCGTTCATAGCTTGTCATTAGTAATTAAATTTCGAACTGCTTGTCTTGAATTCACCAAAAACAACGATCAATTTAAAATTACAAACTCGATAACCTACTAAGAGACTAAATTCTAGCTGAATAATAATTTATCTCATAAAATATCTCACAATAATGCTTTTGAAATAATCGAGTAAGATTTGAGCTCAAAACACCTATTAATAATGGAAGTAGGAACTCACTCACAATAGTTTTTCATAAATTAATCTTCAATTATGACTCTACTTTACATTGATTATTAAGATCCACCAAGCTAAGATTCTATATTATTTGCGTGGTAGCTAGGTTAAATAACACGTAAGAATTAATAGATTATCTCGCACAAGAATAACTCCTACATCCCTAGATTTAGGTGCTAAACATTCTAAAGAATATCATACACATATATTTATATCAAGATCGATATTCAATCATAACAATAATCCCAATATGAATCCGGCTCCTCTCTATTTTCCCCAAGTTCCTACTTAGATGTATGACACCTATGTTACTTAAATATTAAAGGTCTAGATTAATTAATTTTCTTAATCAAAGAAGTATACTAATTAACCATGATTAAAAAAGATATTTAAGATTCCCAACTTTAATAAGAAAATATTCATTTTCCAATTTTTTGAGAAAAAATGGATTTACTTCAATTAAATAGCATTAAGCTTTTGATATACAAAGAGTTCTTCTAAGTTTAACAACTTAGAGTCATGATAAAAAATATATACATTTTAAAAATAAAAATAAATTATATCTATTTTTTTGGAAAAGTTTGTCTAACTTTTAGTTTTCTTTGATATTTTATGGCAAAGTATTTTTCAATACATTTTATTTAATATATGAATGCTAAAAATTCTATTTTATGATTTACAATACTTTTCTTTGTAAAATAATTTATTTAAATGTTTATTTTAAATTGACAGAAATTTAGTCTATGAAGAAACATTTTTTTTTAGTGAATGGAAAAACTATAGATAATGAAAATGATTTGAACTACGGTGCGAAAAAATGGTGAGATGTTTTTTTTATAGAATAATTAGATAGATTTAAATGGTAATATATAGCCTTTTAATCATGATTAAAGTATTTGATTACTTAAAAATATGCACCATTGATATTTAAATAATACAAGTGTCATACATCTAAGTAGGAACTTGGGGAAAATGGAGAGAAGATAAATGGAGAGGAGCCGGATCCATCCCGATATAGTGTCACATTTATTACTCATAATTCAAACATATAATGAATATTGTAATCTTCATTTATTTTTTTATAGGGAAAAATGTCTAAAAAATACTCCAACTTTGGTTCGAAATTGTTGTTATGATACAAAACTTTGGAAATGACCTTTTACCCCATGTACTATTTAATAGTGTATTTTAAAGGTATATATGTGCCTATGTGGACATCATAAATATTTCATCATTTTATATAGTAATGTGTCCACGTGAGCACATATATACCTTTAAAATACACTATTAAATAGTGCACGGGTAAAAGGTCCTCCATAAAGTTTGGTATCGTAACAACAATTTCGGCCAAAGTTGAAGTATTTTTCAGACCCTTCCTTTTTTATAAACTAAACTATCAATTATCATAATTTGGCTTGAAAAGATGAAGTGGACAATCAAACTCACAATTGATAGCTTGATACTCCATATTAGTTGTAATCTCTATTTTAATGAAAACTCTGTAAAATAAATTATATAAAATCTCCTGTTTAAAAATAAAATAAAATTACTTGTTCTTCATTTGAGCTCATTAATTTCAATTTCAATTACTTGTGTTGCTAGTTCTTTCCTCCTACCAATTGTACAAAAATTGTCTTCGGTAGAGAAATAATGTCATATATGAATAATTGGTAATATAGACAAAAAAAACTTTCACTTTTCTTTAGTCTTTTCTGCCAATTAAATCACGGTTTATAAAATAAGCATAGTATTCATGAAATTGGCTGTCGGTGATGCATGATATAGACAATGTGGGGACTTTTTACAAGAAAAAAAGAAGAAGGAATAATATATCGAAATAAAATAAAATTGGTTGAATCCTTTTGCTTTCTCCAATTATTGAAGTCAC
This sequence comes from Solanum gracilifrons, assembly GCA_029582605.1. Lineage (NCBI taxonomy): Eukaryota > Viridiplantae > Streptophyta > Magnoliopsida > Solanales > Solanaceae > Solanum > Solanum gracilifrons. The sequence continues at coordinate 38,988 of JAJOOH010002092.1, read as the reverse complement.
TTGCACTATTTGTTGCTCCTCCTTTTTTGGCCAAAATAAATCATATATCATATATCATTCCTCCTCCTTAATTTATACTGCATATAGGAGAAGTTACACGTTTGACTATTCCATCAAAAATATTTATATTCATTAGTCAATATTTATAATATATAATAAATACTTTATCGGTTATTTTTTTTTATCTATATCAATAACAGTAACAATAATAATTATTGTGTCAATGATAACTTAAAGTAAATAAATTATTTTCTACTTTGATCAAGGTTCTGTTTAAAAAGTCATATGTGAATCGAATTTAAGTGTAATTTGATGTAATTATACGATTTGACTTGTTTATTTGATCAAAGATCTATTTGAAGAGCCGGACATGAATTAGATTTGAGTATAATTTGGTATAGTTACATTTTAACTTGTTTATTTGACCATTGATTTGTTTGAAAAACACATGTAAATTAAATTTAAGAATGATTTAATGTCATTACATAATTATACCTATTTACATCCAAATTTAATTAGCAAATGACTTTCCAAACATGTTGTGAATGGGTCGAAATGCTTTTAGGTTTAAAGAATAGGTAATCTTTAATTTTATTGTTGTTAATTAAACTACTTTTTATTATCTATTAACTAGAGAAGGGTCATAAAATATGTAGCTATATATATATATATAAAGACAGTAACTTTCCAGACATGTGAGCAAACATAAAACCTCTTCTTTTCTTTTATGAGTCGGCAAATTGATGTGATATCAATCAAATAAAATTGTGAAATGCTAGATATTTATTATGCAAAAACTCTATAGCCACCAACTTTTTTTTGCTGGCCCTTATTGTACGAAAAAATAAACTTATAACAATTAATATACTAGACAAATAATTGTAAGAAAATAAAGTTATTGTGTCTTCTATCTAAAATCATTGTCAATTTACTATTCTCTCCCTATGGAATCCTAGAAAAAGATAAATATTATTGGACAAGATAAAAAAGATTGATGTCCTTTGAAAATGGGGTTGCCTTATATAAATAACATATTCAGTGTAATTTCACGAGCAAATCTTTTTATTTTGTTTATTGCAATAGTATAATCGAGAGTGAAAATTTAGACTCAGAAATATTCACTAGTTAAAAAAAAGAGTGATCTCCACCTTTCTTTTTTCGTTTCACCCATTAATTCACAACTTTTTCACTTTAATAATTAAAGTTCTAATTACCACAATGGAAACTTAATAAATTATATTAATTTCATTTGCCCACACGTTGTCAATTATATCAATATATAGTTAAGAAGCACGTCAGTGACTAAGTAGAGTCAATTTTAATAAATTGATTTTTGACTAATTAAATTTCTTAATCATGACAAGCTATACGTTAACTAACGATTAGCATGCAACAAGATAACGAAAGTTTAACCTTTGCGAAAATTTTAATATTTGGTACAACAACTAACAAAAACAATTTGAAAATTCATTTATTTTTCATGTGAGGTTTGCATAGTTGAACATAGGGTATTTCCTTGATTATTTAACATGGATCATAAATCATAAACGGGTGACTTTTAATAACCATTAATTACCATATAAGTTATAACATATGTATTTATTTTATTTCCATGCGAGGTTTGCATGGTTGAATATTTGGTGTTGTAGTACATGGTAGTATACCATATATAAAAAAATTGAAACTTTATAATCAAAGCGATGTTTTACTTGTATAATTTTTTTTTACTCATATAAATAAAATATGCATGAGTTATATATTTTTCACGAATTCATATAAACTTTATCTAATTAGTTCACAATAAATTAAAGCAAGCCTTGACACTTTATAAAATTGTTATGTTTACAAGGTTTTACCTTACGTATTTAAAATTCCTAAACAGTGTACATTAACAAAGTTTTTACTTTACGTAAATTGCACTTTGTCCGGTGGAATACAAATTAGTAGTAATAAATAAAAACTTTAAATCAACCCTCACATGAGGAGCATTTGACTCAACTATTTCCTCACTTTCCTTTTAATCAAGAATGAATAGTTTGACCAAAAAAATTGAATGAATAGTTACTAGTACTAATATATGTAATTATATTTTATAACAATGTATACAAACATGTATTTATAATATTACTATAAGTCATCATTTTCTCTTTCATTTGACTCTTTTAACCCTAACTACCCTATGTACAACTGTAAGAGACGGCAATAAAGAGAAAAAAACTACTTCCACAATTATCTAACATGTATTTAGATTTATTTTGATTTATGACTTTTGACTTATTTTTATCTGTTTGATTTGAAAACAAGTATTTATGAGAATTTTTTAAATTTTGCTCAAATACTAAATGAATATTTTATTTAAATAACACTTAAAATAAGTCAATTCAAACAGTCTAATTAATGACTCATTAACCCTAAAAGCACCAATTAACTATTCAATTTACTTATATACCCGTCAACCCCACCACCATGAACACCCCTTGGTGGGGCCACTTCAACCACTACCAAATTGGACCCCACTGTTCCCACAGCCCATTTCTTTTGATCAAATCAAACAAAAAATCTGTTGTACCTTGTGCTTTACTTGTTGTACTTTCCACTTGGTGGATCCCTTTCTTCTTTCATTTTATTCTCTGCTCCACAGCTCAGCAAATAACAAACAAAAAATTACCAAGAAAAGAGAGTGAACCCCAATTATTACATGGGGTTTCTCTCAAGTAACAAGAAAAGAATCCCAAAAACCCAAAAGAGTCTTTTTCCTCACATTACCAATTACTCTTTAAAATAAAAAATAAAGATAAAAAATCAAAACTTTTTCCATTTTCCAGTTGTATTATTATAATATAGCCAACCCCACACACAAAATTTTATACACCTAATTTTCATTACTATAATACTGATGTGTTTGTTTGTGTATGTTTATACATCATTTTCATTCATTATTATTTATTTCTCTAATTGAGGGAAGAGGGGGTTGTTGTTACTTGTAATGGGTGTTTAAAAGCAGTGTCATAAAGAGAGGAGGAGAAGGAGAGTTAAAGGGTAGTGCTTTTCTTGAATGTGTTATGGTTTGAGGGGATTTCACTTTGAGTGGTCTCTAATGTGCTGAAAGTGAAGAGGGTTTGTTTTTCTTCTCCATTCTTGATTGTTTTGAGTTGGGTTGACTCAAAATGGATACTAAAGGGAGGCTTATTGCTGGTTCACATAATAGAAATGAATTTGTTCTCATCAATGCTGATGAAGTTGGAAGAGTAAGTGCTATCAAAATCTTATCTTTTTGCTCTTTTCTTGCTCCATTTGAGTAAATTTCAGGAAAAATTCAGTCTTTCTAAAGTTTGCCTCCTTTATTTTTGGTGTCGGTGGGGGTGTTAATTGACCATATTTTGCTCTTTCTGAAGTTACCATTTGCTCATTTCCAGTTTCTGTGCTAAAAAGGTGCCAGTTTGGAGGATAAAGTTTCAAACTTTTTCTTCCGTTTTGAGGGATTCTAAGATTTTTACTCGCACAGATTTGGGGGGTGTTGTCTTCTAGTTCTTCAATTCAGGAGTAAAGAAGATCCCTAATTCATTACTTTTGTTTGTGAAATATCTAGATTTAATAACTTGCCAAAATTGGCTCTTTCTGCCTACCACTTTTAAGCTCAATTGATTCCTTATCTCTTGCATTCTTTTTAGGCAAGTTTGTTACTTACATGTCCAAGTGTGAATTAGTGTTGAGGAGGATTCCAATTCTTGATCTAAGGAGGTTTTAATTGTTTATTGGTTACAGGTAACTTCTGTGAAAGAATTAAGTGGACAGATTTGCCAGATTTGTGGAGATGAGATTGAAGTTACAGTAGATGGGGAGACATTTGTTGCTTGCAATGAGTGTGCATTTCCTGTTTGCAGACCTTGTTATGAGTACGAAAGGAGAGAAGGGAATCAAGCTTGCCCTCAATGTAAAACTAGGTACAAGCGTATTAAAGGGAGCCAAAGAGTTGATGGAGATGATGAAGAAGATGAATTTGATGATTTAGATCATGAATTTGATTATGATGGTACACCTAGACATCTTTCTGAGGCTGCACTTGCTGCTCGCCTTGGCCGCGGTACCAATTATAATGCTTCTGGGCTTAATACACCAGCAGAAGTAGATCCTGCTGCCCTTAACTCAGAGATCCCTCTTCTTACTTATGGTCAAGAGGTAATGCCTCAAGATTGTCATGTGTTTTGTTCTCACTATGTTGAATTTTAGCTAAAAAGTTGTAATTTTGCGTAGGATGATACAATTTCAGCTGATAAACATGCACTTATCATACCACCTTTTATGGGTCGTGGGAAGAAAATTCATCCTGTGCCTTATACTGATTCATCCATGTCTTGTAAGTTAATCTGGTTGATGCAAATTTTTAATTCTTTGACCAATTTTCTAGTGGTAGAGGGCTTAATGTGTTTGATATGCTTGATCTTTGCAGTGCCGCCTCGCCCCATGGATCCTAAGAAAGATTTGGCAGTTTATGGATATGGTACTGTTGCATGGAAGGAAAGAATGGAGGACTGGAAGAAAAAGCAGAATGATAAACTACAGGTGGTTAAGCATGGAGGCAAAGGTGGTGCTAACGATGGAGATGAGCTGGATGATCCCGATCTCCCAAAGTAGGTGTATGCATTCATTTTTTTTTTCTTTCTAAATTTAACCCCATGACTGATCTGTGATGTGCTTTGCACTTTACTTGTGGGATGGTGACTTGCAGTTGTTGCAAGCTGTATATATTATGGATACTGAACTATGTGCTGAATAAAATACTCAAGTACTGTGCTTTTCTTACTGTAGTACAAGGCCTGAAGGTTGGTCATGTCACATGTGTTTTGAGTTTTTGTGAGGTCCTTTTAGTTGAGACTGCGTTCAGAAGGTTGACGATACCAGACGGCAGCTTAGTGTAGTGCTGGTTACTGTACCTTTCAGAAACTAATATCGGTTATCACTTTGTTTCAATAAGCATGTTAAAGGAAAATCTTCATAATGGAAATAGTATCTACACCAAGCCGTTAGTCAAAAGGGTTACATTTTAAAATTAACCATAGATAGATACATACATCCCCTTTTTGCTGCAGCAGCCGGCCAGCTGCATTGACACAGTTTTGGGGCCTGGGATAGATTTGTTTGTGACTTGGATGTACTTGCTTATTGATCAAACTCGAGTATCTGCACTGTCTAATTAGCTTTGCAATTATTCTCCTTCTGGAAAAATCTTAACAATAAGGAACCTCTTCAATGAGATAACTTGCTTTTATTTCTTAATAAAGAATAAAACAAATGTAAGTTGTATTTTCCTAAAAAAGAAACGAAAACAACTGGGAGATGTGTTGCAGATTAGTCACTTGAACCAAGACATTTTTTTTGCAGCATATCCATCTCTTTGGACAAAATATGGTTCTGGAGTCTTTTGTTCAACTTTATTCATTAGTCAGATTACCCAAATAAACAAAGAAGAAATAGTAAACAATTGTATTGGTATAATACTGATTCTACAACTTATTGTACATGCATAGCTTAGTATTGTGTTTTCTTTTTTCTGTTGAAGTTCCCTTTTGGACAGCTCAGATGTGGGATGGGGGAAGGTTTGCAACTGGAAGAGTGAGAAGGGTTCAGGGATTGATTTTACCCTCTGGACTCTGTCAATATATATTGACTGAGGAGTTAGGGTGTTCCGATTGCCACAATTTCTTCATCTCGTTAGCATGATTATAAATTCACTACATGCTCTTTTATTAGAGCAATTTGGAATGTGCAAATGTTATGCTTTATGTGCTCGATTTCCACTTCTCTCTTTTGTTGATGTGGATATAACATGTTGCATGCATTAGAGGACCTTCCTAAACAGCAATCATTGCTTTGTTTGAACATTCTCTGGATCAGTAAGATTTATCGTTCTTACTATATTTCTGTTTGCAGGATGGATGAAGGAAGACAACCACTTTCGAGAAAGCTGCCTATTGCCTCTAGCAGGCTAAGCCCATACAGATTATCCATTTTAGTTCGTCTTGCTGTTGTTGGGCTCTTTTTCCACTATCGAATAACGCACCCTGTCAATGATGCATATGTATTATGGCTGCTATCTATTATATGTGAAATATGGTTTGCTGTGTCATGGATATTTGATCAGTTCCCTAAATGGTGTCCAATTCGTCGAGAGACATACTTGGATAGGCTATCTCTGAGGTATGCATAAACAATGCATTTGTATATAATAATGTTTGTGTACATTGGTTGTTACCCTTATTAAAAACTATGTGTGTGTACATGCCTCTCTGGTCATGTCCTTACCTTTTAGTTAAATGTTTTTCTCAGGTATGAGAAAGAAGGGAAGCCTTCTGGGTTAGCCCCTGTAGATATATTTGTTAGTACGGTGGATCCCCTAAAAGAACCTCCACTTATTACTGCAAATACTGTTCTCTCCATTCTCGCTTGTGACTATCCAGTGGACAAGGTTTCGTGCTATGTCTCTGATGATGGTGCTGCCATGCTTACTTTTGAGGCTCTCTCTGAAACATCTGAGTTCGCAAGGAAATGGGTCCCATTCTGCAAAAAGTTCAACATAGAGCCTCGAGCGCCGGAGTGGTATTTTTCTCTTAAGGTTGATTATCTGAAAAATAAAGTACACCCATCATTTGTGAGGGAACGTCGTGCTATGAAGGTGTGCAAATTATCAAATTTATGTTCTTCTCGACATTTTCCTTTGATGGTATGACTATAAAGACCTGTTGCTAAGACAACTTGGGACTATTCTTTTTTGTGCAGAGAGATTATGAAGAATTCAAGGTTCGGATAAATGGGCTGGTTGCCACAGCACAAAAGGTTCCTGAAGATGGCTGGACCATGCAAGATGGAACGCCTTGGCCAGGAAATCTTGTCAGGGATCATCCTGGAATGATTCAGGTATAAGTCTGATCTCTTTTATATCCCAACTTTAATGGTGATATTTTAAGATTTAACTATTGTGAACTAACCAAATTTTCATTCTTGTAATTGAAAAGGTCTTCCTGGGTAATGATGGTGTCCGTGATATTGAAGGGAATGTATTGCCTCGCCTTATCTATGTTTCTCGTGAAAAACGTCCTGGATTTGACCACCACAAGAAGGCTGGTGCCATGAATGCTTTGGTAAGTTGTCTTCCATTTCTCCTCATTCTTCCTCCCCCCTTCCTTCCTTTTTAAAAAATTTGCACTGGATAGGCTTTTGACCCTTTATAAAATGTGATTCTAGATGCGTGTATCAGCAGTCATATCAAATGCTCCTTACATGCTCAATGTGGATTGTGATCACTATATCAATAACAGTAAGGCACTGAGAGAAGCTATGTGCTTTATGATGGACCCCACTTCAGGAAAGAAAATATGCTACGTACAATTTCCTCAAAGATTTGATGGTATTGACAGGCATGACAGATACTCCAACCGCAATGTGGTCTTCTTTGATGTACGTAAAATGCCTTCTTCTGGGGTTTTTGTTATGGAATGTTGCACCTATGCACTGTTTATGTTATTGCATAAGTTTACGATATGCACCATTTTGCCTGACAGTAAGCTAATTTTATTCTATTTGTGGTAACAGATCAATATGAAAGGACTTGATGGGATCCAGGGTCCAATTTATGTGGGAACTGGATGTGTCTTCAGGAGGCAAGCCCTTTATGGTTATGATGCTCCAAAGAAGACAAAACCTCCAGGAAAAACATGCAACTGCTGGCCGAAATGGTGTTGCTGTTGTTTCGGTTCTCGAAAGAAGCATAAGAAAGCGAAAACAACCAAGGATAACAAAAAAAGGCCAAAGAGCAAAGAGGCTTCACCACAAATTCATGCCCTTGAAAATATTGAGGAAGGAATTGAAGGTATGCAAAGGAACTTTGAGAAGCCACTCCTAATGGCTAATTTGTAGACTTAAGTCTTTAGATTAATAAATTTGGATCCCTTTTCAACTTGCCTCTTTTGCAAGGAAACATCCTAATGGAACTACTTTCGAAGTTCCTCTATCCCAACTCTTTTATGTTTTATTTTTTTGTCATCCCTCTTTTTTGATTAAATCAGATTTACAATCTCTAGAGCATGTTCTTCCTCCCTTACTCATAGTGAAACTTCAGATTACTGTATGCATAATTGTTGTTAACTTGCTTTTTTCTGCAGGAATTGATAGTGAAAAAGCAGCCCTCATGCCTCAGATAAAACTTGAGAAGAAATTTGGCCAATCACCGGTATTTGTTGCTTCAACACTTCTAGAAGATGGTGGCATTCCCCCAGGAGCAACATCAGCATCTCTCTTGAAAGAAGCAATACATGTTATTAGTTGTGGTTATGAAGACAAAACAGAATGGGGCAAAGAGGTAAAAAAAAATGCTGAAATTCTATAACCTATTTGAATTTTCTGGAATGCACTCTGCATTTGGTCTAACTTGTCATATGCACCAGATTGGATGGATTTATGGATCTGTTACTGAGGATATCCTTACTGGATTTAAGATGCACTGCCATGGTTGGAGATCCGTCTACTGCATGCCCGATAGGCCTGCATTTAAAGGGTCAGCTCCTATCAATCTTTCAGATCGTCTTCACCAGGTTCTGCGATGGGCTTTGGGATCTGTTGAAATTTTCTTCAGTAGACATTGTCCAATTTGGTATGGATATGGGTGTGGTCTGAAGCCTCTGGAGCGGTTTTCGTACATAAACTCAGTGGTCTACCCATTGACTTCTATTCCTTTGATCATATATTGTACATTGCCGGCCGTCTGTTTGCTTACAGGGAAATTTATTGTTCCAGAGGTAAGTCTGCCCATTCAGCATTCCTTGCTTCGAGGTTTTTATTATTTGCTCATATTACTTGCACTCTATATCTTCAGTTCTGAGGCATGTAGGCCTTTGTTGAATCACTGCTTTCAACTAATCACATGATATTTTACTGAAATGCAGATTAGCAACTATGCTAGCATTCTTTTCATGGGACTTTTCATAATGATTGCTGTGACGAGTGTTATTGAGATGCAATGGGGAGGTGTTTCTATTGATGACTGGTGGAGAAACGAGCAGTTTTGGGTGATTGGTGGCGCCTCATCTCACCTATTTGCTCTTTTCCAAGGTCTTCTTAAAGTTTTGGCTGGTGTCAACACTAGCTTCACTGTTACTTCCAAAGCAGCAGACGATGGGGAGTTTTCTGAGCTTTATCTGTTCAAGTGGACATCTTTGTTGATTCCTCCTATGACTTTGTTAATTCTTAACATCATTGGAGTTGTAGTCGGTGTCTCAGATGCAATCAACAATGGTTATGATTCTTGGGGTCCTCTATTCGGTAGACTTTTCTTCGCCTTATGGGTCATTGTTCATCTGTATCCCTTCCTCAAGGGTTGCATGGGTAGACAAAACAACGTTCCAACCATCATTATTGTCTGGTCCATCCTTCTCGCATCTATCTGCTCCTTATTGTGGGTCCGACTCAACCCTTTCACCGCCAAAGGTGGACTCAGTTTAGAGGTATGTGGCTTGGACTGTGATTAAGTAAGCAGCATTGTAGAACATGTTGTATGATATCAAAATAGAGCTCAAACTCAGGGAGAAGGAACAAGGGCTATGTTTTTTATCTCCCGACAATTTGGTCATCGACGAAAAGTTTTGAGTTGGACAAGCAGAGAATGAGCTCTGTTGATTGTTGTATAAAGGGCAGAATAGCAGATACATTGATATTTGTTTTGCAAAGTTTTTTCTTGATTCTTTTGATAGATTTTGGGATTTGTTGCTTGGAGTGCAGTGGAGTTCCCATTATTTGTAATATCAACCAAACATAAAAATTGTTGTGTTAAGCCACAACACCCACTCCCCTTCTTAATAAGGGACTTCACACAGAAAAATGTTGTCAAAAATTTCATCAGTAATTATGAACTATATTACACTGTTGTAATTTCAAGAAAGTGAAACTCCAAGACTTTTTTTTTATTTTTTATTCTGGTATTCTTTGCAGTAAATTAGTTTTATTGAAATTTTCATCAGTAATTAAGAAGTTTATTCAATGGTTGTACTAGTATTTGCATAGTACAGTACATACTGCTTCAATGCTATTAGCTTGTTGGACATTATTGAAAGGAAGTCTCTGGTTTATTCTTTTATTTGCTTCGGTTATTGTACTATTGGTTGTTGCTAATGTTCTTTTCCTCGTTATTTTCTATAGGGTTCTTCACTACCGTATCTACATTTTATTGATTTTGTTGTGCTTGATTTGAGTCGAGAGTCTATCGGAAATAGCCTTTCTACACACACTATCCTTCCTAAACTGTATTTGTGGGAGTACACTAAATATGTTATCATTATTGTTGTTGGTTTATTCTCAACTGTCAACCTTTGTCAATTCCTCTTTTGCATTTTTCTTAAATTTTCTCTCCTAATTCACAATATAAGCATATGGTGTCCTGGTAATTTGATTATTTTCATGAAGCTATATGTGCATATATTTGAGTTGAAATTCTTTTATTAATTCTTAAAAATACTTAATACGAAGTATAAATGAATAAAAACGATCTAATGAAAAAATAATACTAGGCTTATAAAGATGAGGCTTATTGCGGGGTCATGACAATTGACGTTTCACTTGCTTACCTTATAAAACTGGACCAACTTACTACATGATTAATATGTAAGGTCTCCTTTCATTCTATCTAGAAAAATTCAGTAAGATATTTTAATTGGAATATACCTCTGATTGTTTAGATATTGTCTTTAAACTTTGAACATTATATAATCAGTGGCGTAGCCAAAAATTTCACGAACGGTGTTCAGGAATTGTACACGAATACATTTTTTCTTTTGGATGAATGAGTGCACTAGAAATTTTAAAAATTAAACTACGTAATATACATGAAAAAATTTGAAAAAAAGAGGAAAAAGATGAAAGAGTGCACTAGAAATTTTAAAATTAAACCATGTAATATGCATGATTTTTTTTGGAAAAAAGAACGTAATATACATGAATTTTTTTGAAAAAAAGGCATAAAGCTGCTACTAGCGAGAATTGAACTCACAAACGCTTAAAGACTTGGCTCTTTCAAGGCAGCTTAAATCACTAGGCTACAACACCTTGTTGTGTTAAGGGTGCCCGGAATACGTTATTTAACCACTTTTATATTATTTTACTTGTATATACGGAATAATTTCACCATGAAGGGTGTCCAATTGGACACCCTAAAGAGTATGTAGCTACGCCCATGTATATAACCATTTCTTTTCAATATCTGAGTATGAATAATTATATTTCTCTTGATAGAATATACCAAGCTAAATATTTTTAGAATTATAACTTAGTGAAGTAGGAGATGTTGGGATCGAAAGATTAAGGGAGTCATGCGGAAGCTTACAATTGCAAATTATAGAGGTGGTAAAACAGATGAAAAAGAAAAGCATATTAAAAACATATTATTAATCAGGTTTTTGACCAATTGGCCTACGTATGAAAAACTAATATAAAAGAAAATATTGAAACGGGTTGGAGAAAATCTTCCCCTAAAAAAACTCTTAAACGACTAGTATGTGGATGCTCTTGTGTTGATATGAGAAGAGGGATTTTCAATTTATAGAGTTTCAAACTTTTCCTCTCAGGAAAGAATAACCAAATATGAAAGAGAACTTTATTTTTCTTTCAATAAAAGTAAAAATAATTATAATAATACTTTAACTTTCCTTCAAGAAAAAGGTAAATCAGGGCATAACCCTAACAAGCGACAATTGCTATTAGGGTTTATCTTAAGGCATCGATTAAATAAACATCAAATTCAAGTCTAACACTAAATAAACATTATATTAGCAAAAAATCAAAGAATCTTAATTTTATATGGTATTACAATAACTGCTCACCTTTTGCAAAATATCAAAGAATCTTAATTGTAGAGTATTTATATTCTAAAGCATGCATGGTCACCAGGATCGTCTCAACAAGTTTGGAGGCCTACAACGAAATTTCATAAATAGATCTTATCTTTTTTAGTTGTCATATATAAATTAAATAACTATAATATATTCAATGTAATCCTACAAGTGGAGTCTCAAGAAGGTAGCATGTACGCAGACCTTATGAAGTAAAAATGTAAATAATGAAAATTTTCAATAAAAAAAATATAATATAAAGTTAGAATAATAAAGTCTGTAGTGATGTGGGTTCATTATAATCGCTATGATATAAATAAGTCAACAAAATAGGTAGCTACATAGGAAAGGATGCTACCACTAACTAAACACTATTCCATTTCTCAATTATTACAACGACCTCCACATTAAATAAAGTAAACAAGATGGTTTGGTAGACTTTAGAATATTCAATAATCAGAGAATAAAAATAGAAAAAGGATCGAATAAAAAGGTAAATGTATAAATAGTAATGTGGGTTCATGATAATCGCCAAGATATATTTAAGTCAACAAAGTAAGTAGCTACGTAAGAAAGGATGCTATAATTAACTAAACACTATTTTATTTCTCAATTATTATAACGATATTCACATTAAATAAAGTAAATGTTACGATCATATTTTCTACCCAAAAAAAATATTTTCAAATTTATCAATATATATATATATATAAAGTGGGAGCCCTAAAAAATTTGAAATCTCAAGTGATTGCTTTAATGACCTTATGATCGAGACGGCCCACAATCACCAACATAATTGGGTAAAGAGAGTAAGGGACGTTCTTAAAATGTTAAGCATTTTGATTGTCACTTAGTTTTGTTAGATATAAGTTTTTATATATTTAATTTAGTAAATATATGCCTATTAATAAAAAGAGTAAACATACATCATTTGCTAGACAATGAGCTATATAGATGCATCACTTTTTAAATGAGAGTATATCTACTTTAACACAAAGTAGAGGGATATATTTATCCATTTTTTCTTGTTCAAAAAGGGATTTTTTTTGGGGTGTATATGTGTGTTTAAAAGTATTTCTTATTTTCTTTTTTTCTTTTTTTTTTGTCAAAGAGAAGAAATGGACTCATTCAAAAAGCTAAAAAGTTTGCTGTTTTATGTGATGTTGAAGTTGGTCTAATTTTTTTTACTCCAACGTTACAAAACTCTATGAATTTACCTACAACAGATTACTTATTAAAAATTAATAATTAATCTGTTGTTGATAAATTTATAGAGTTTCCGTTGTGGAGAATATAATGAGTAAACTTCAGCATCACATAAGATAGCAAGTTTTTTTGCCTCTAATCATATATAAAAACAGAATAGGTGAAGCTTTGACTATATTTTGTACAAAGAGAAGTCTCTTTTGTGTGTGTGTTTAGAATGCTTCTTATTATTACAGTATATATAGTACTTATTCATTAAGAACTTATCAAATATAAATTTTTATTTCAATCATGAATTTTAAAGAGTGAGTCAAACAAAATATTTTATTTATGGAAAGTTGGTTAATGAGTCAAAGAAGATCTTTTATTTATGAAAAATTGGTCAATGTAAAATGTCTTTGGTATAAATAATCTACCTTATATAGAGATTTACTATCATATTCTTGTGAATAATATCCTGAATACATCCACCTACATATGTCATTTATGACTCAGACTAATATTTTCTATGCAAATATTATAATTACTATTCAAGATGTTAAGGTGTGTTTGATATGAAAGAAAATGTTTTTCACAGAAAAAAATACTTATAAGTGGAAAATTATATGAAAATTTTCTTAGTTGATGAAATATCTTATAATTTTGATCTCATATAGTTAGACATTTTGATTGCTTCACAATATTACATAATGTGAAAAAAATACGACCTAATATATTTTAGCATTGATCGTTGAACATATAAAATTCTCCTTTTCTCCTAATTGTCATGCCATATTATCACATTGAACTTTTAAATTTTTCAAACTCATTTAACTCGACTCATGCCTTCTACGCGATTAAAAAATGTTCTCATATGTCTAGATTTTAATTTTAATATTTTTTAACTATAATTATTTTTATATATATATAAAAGGTTGCACACCATACTTCAACTGTTGAAGCAACACGGTAGTATAACAAAATTATTCCTTAATTAGGCAGTACTTAATCGTAGATTATATATAACTTGTACAAAACACGTCACACATTAAATAAATAAATAAATAAATAAATAAATAAATAAATAAATAAATAAATAATCGTGTCAGGGCGGAGCCAACATATTGTTAGGTCCATGAAATAAATTATTATTTATATATGTTTAAAATTATTTTTTATGTATATAGTAGATGTTGAAATCTTCCGGCTAGTTCATTTATTTACTTCTTCAAATTTTGAACCCCTTATTGGAAATCCTAACTCCGTCAGCGGTGGCAAGACCCTCTTCATTGAAGTTTTCATATGTTCAGATTAATGCTTCCCTAAATCATAAATTTATATCTTGCATTATTGGTTTTCTGCTCATACATTTTTTATTATTTTTCCAAAAGGACTTATTATGAAATTTATGATGATGTAATGTTGTCGATAGGACTGTTATTTTCTTTGCAATAACCATTGATAATTAAGAGTTGTAAGTTAAATTTTGTAATTAATAAATTAAATGATAACTAACTTGTATACTATGCTAAGCTGTATAAAGAGTTAAGAGAGAATAATAATAAATTTTAATCTTTATAGATAAAATCTTATGAATAATTGGATTACATTCTTATTTCATTAGAAAAATGCAATCAAATCCTTAATGAGTTTTTATAAGTTAAATAAATCACTTATAAATAATAGAGTTTTAATATGACATGACATGACATGCCATATGAAGTAGAGAAGGAGTTTCTTTTGATGTTTAATATATTGTGAGGAAAATGACGGTAGTTGAATAATATTCTAGTCCAAACAGAAATAAAAGTTATTTAAACTTGAGTAATCATTTCGAAAATTAACTCTAAATTTCGTCAAATCTATCTGCATATTTGTTCAATCCAAGTTCAAGATTTTGCATGGGTAGTAAAAATGTCATTATTGTGTTGAAATGAATACTTCTCCATCTTAAATTATTTATCGTATTTTTTTACACTCTTCTTAATAAAACATTTATTGGGAGAAACATCAAATTCAAGTAAACTAAAACTAATTAAACATTATATTAACAAAATATCAAAGAATCTTAATTTTATATGGTATTGTAATAACTGCTCACCTTTTGCAAAATATCAAGAATCTTAATGGTAGAGTATTTATATTCTAAAGCATGCGTGGTCACTAGGTCGTCTCAATAATTTTGGGGCCTAAAGCTAAATTTCATAAAGAGGTCTTATCTCTTTTAGTTATTATATATAAATTAAACAACCATAACATATTCAATGTAATCCTACAAGTGAAGTCTCGAGAAGGTAGGATTTACGCAAACCTTATGAAGTAAAAATGTAAACAATGAAATTTTACAATAAAAAACTATAATATAAAGTTAGAATAATCAAGTTTGTAGTAATGTGTGTTTGTTATAATCGCCAAGATATAAATAAGTCAACAAAATAGGTAGCTATGTAAGAAAAGATGTTACAACTAACTAAAGACTATTCCATTTTTCAATTATTACAACGACCTCCACATTAAATAAAGTGAACAAGATCTTTTGGTAGAATTAAGAATATTCAATAATTAGAGAATAAAAATAGAAAAAGGATCGAATAATATAGGTAAATGTAAGAATAATAATGTGGGTTCATGATAATCAACAAGATATAAATAAGTCAACAAAGTAAGTAGCTACGTAAGAAAGCATGCTATTATTAACTAAACACTATTTTATTTCTCAATTATTATAATTTATAACAATCTCCACATTAAATAAAATAAACAGTACCTATTATATTTTCTACAAAAAAAATCTTCTCAAATAGATATATATATGTAACGACCTGTTTCCGTCGTTATAGAAAAATCAATGAGGAAAGAATTTGGGCCAGAAAACTTCTGAGTAGCGACTTCGAAATTTCTAGCCTAGGCCAGACTTGGATGAAATATGAGTCAGGCGAGGTGTAGAGAAATCTGGTAATGAATGGGGGATTTAATTATGAAATTGATCTCATGAATGGATAGCCAAGACGCTAAGGAGCTTGTACGACTTTACAGAATCGAATTAGGGCGAGTAGAACTCCCGAAACTGATCTTGGCATGAAAGGATAGTTTTAGAACGTCCAAGTTTGAAGGTGTGTTGTGAAATGGGAGCTTGGAACTCAAATTTTGAGCTTCTGTCTCCGTGCAAGCTACCGGGGTGGGATTAATCCCACCAGGGCGGGGCCGTTGTGGCGGGATGGGGTCCGTCGTGGCGGGCTAGTCGCGATTTAAGTCGGGAAAAACCCCAATTTTGTTATTTTCTGCAAAAAATCGTTCTTAAGAGCTAAGGGACGACCTAGGGCAGTTTCTTGACAGATTTCCACAAGTTCTAGTGCTAAAGGTAAGGAAATAACTCCCTTAATTCGTATTTCGATTCTTAGAGCTTAGAATCTTGGGTAATTATCGTTAGGGGAGGGTATTGGCATGATGTTAATGGTGGAAAAAGCCCTAGTTGAACATTAGGATCATGGGTTAATAAGTTTGTTATTATCCGGATAAATTAGACCTTGTTTAGTGATCCTTGCATTAATTGCTTGTTTTAGATCAAGAACGAGCTGAAAGACTCCGGAAAAGGAAGACTTATGTGTCTTAGGAGTATTCAGGCTTGATTTTGAGGTAGGTGATGGTTCGATTTCCTGTTGTGTGATATATGCCGGTTAATTGCTTCATTATATGCATGCATGTATATGAATAGGGAAATGTAAATCAATCTAATGAATGGATTATGTGTGAATAATTACATGCCATGAACATATTACTTGATTGTATGACTATGAGCACTATTAATTATGGGTGTGATTGTAACTGTAGTAGTGCTAACTGGATCAGATGTCACGTTCCGACACATATAATGGATTGGATGTCTCGTCCCGACACATATATTGGAGCGGGTGTCACGTTTCAACACATGTATATTGAATCGGGGTGTCACGTTCTAACACACTAACATTTTGGATGTAGTTTCCATGAGAGGATCACTTGTGATGATTACGTTCATATCTAGTTGTCATTGAAATTGAGAAATTGTATGTTGCTCCTAAAATGATAACTGAATTATGCATTATGTATATATGTGCTTACTGTGTTGTAATTGCTTGCGTATATTGTGCTTACGGGAGTAACCGTGTGATCCTACCAGTACACCATGGGTTGTGTACTGATACTGCACTTGCTCTTTCTTTGTTGAGTACAGGGCATCTTCAGGTGGCTCTTGACATACCTCAGTTAGGAGATCATTGACCGAGACCGGATCCAAGGGTGAGCCAGTTCTTTCAGGCTGCCATGGATTCTTCATTTGTTTAGTCCATTCTTTTCGGACTCAGACTATATGTTTAAACTTTGTTGATGTTTAGTTTTCGGGGTTGCACCCCCATTTTCTTAGACTTGTTGATTAGTAGAGTTTTGGTACAATGACTTTCAGTTCTAGGGGTTGAACTTCCGCGATGATTATGTTAATTGTTTTGTTCAAACCTTCGAAGTTTATGGGAAATCCATTTTTAGTTCGTCATTTAAACTTGCTTCCGTATCTTTAAATGATGTAGTTTCTTAAAATTGCTTAGTTGAGTTGTATTAGTGGTTCTCCCACCGGAGGATTGGTGTGGATGCCAATCACGGTGGTCTGAGTCGTAACAATATATATATATATATATATATATAGTGAGGACGTTAAAAAATTTAGGGTCCCAAGCAATTGCTTTAGTAACCTTATGGTTGAGACAGTCCTAATGACCACCAACACAACTGGGTAAATAGAGTAAGGGATGCATTCTTAGAAACATTTTGATTGTCATTTAGGTTCGTTAGATATAAGTTTTAAAAACTTTTGTATTTCTCTAAATAAATTATATAGCAATTAACTTGACTCATGTCTTATACCAGGTTAAAAAATGTTTTCATATATATACAATTTTTAATTTAGTAAATATATGTCCGTTAACAAAAAGAGTAAATATGCATCATTTGCTAGATGATAAACTATATATATACACTACTTTTTAAACGAGGGTATATCTACTTTAACACAAAGTAGAGTGACATATTTACCCATTTTTCCTTGTTTAAAAAGGGATTTTTTTTGAGTGTATACGTGTGTTTAAGAATGTTTCTAATTTTCTGTCAAAGAGAATAAATGGACTCCTTCAAAACGCTAAAAAGTTAGCAATCTTATGTGACGTTGAAGTTGGACTAATTTTTTTCTTACTCTTACTGTACAAACTCTATGAATTTACGTGCAACCGATTACTCATTGGAAATTAATAATTAATCTATTGTTGGCAAATTCATAGAGTTTCTGTTGTGGAGAATATAATCCGTTCAATTTTAGCATCACATAAGATAGCAAGTTTTTTAGCCTTTAATCATATTTAAAAAAAATAGAATGGTTGAAGCTTTAGCTATATTTTGTATAAAGAGAAGTGTTTTTTTTGTGTGTTTAGAATGCTTCTTATTATTACAATTTTACCTAATTCATTAAGAACTTACTAAATATAAACTTTTATTTTAATCTTGAATTTTGAAGAGTGAGTCAAAGAAAATCTTTTATTTATGGAAAGTTGGTTAATTAATGAGTCAAAGAAGACCTTTCATTTATGAAAAGTTGGTCAATGTAAAATATCTTTGGTATAAATAATCTACCTTATATAGAGATTTACTATCATATTTTTGTGAATAATATCCTGAATACATCCACCTACATATATCATTTATGACTCAGATTTATATTTTCTATGCAAATATTATAATTAGTAATCAAGATGTTAAGGTGTGTTTGATATGAAAGAAAATGTTTTTCACAAAAAATATTTTTAAGTTGAAAATTATATGAAAATTTTCTTAGTTGATGAAATATCTTATAATTATGGTGCCATATAGTAAGACATTTTGATTGCTTCTCAATATTGTATAATGTAAAAGTAATACGACCTAATATATTTTAGCATGGATCGTTGAGCGTATAAAATTCTCATTTTCTCCTAATTGTCATGTCATATCACATTAAAATTTTAATTTTTATTTAACAATAAATTTGTCAAACTCATGTAACTCAACTCATGCAACAAAAAAAAAACGTTCTCATATATTTAGATTTTAATTTGTTTTTTTTTTAACTATAATTTTTTTGATATATAAAAAAAGTTGCACAGCATACTTCACTGTTGAAGCAACACGGTAGTAGAACAGAATTATTCCTTACTTAATTAGGCAGTACTTATTAGTCGTAAATTATATATAACTTGAATAGATAAAATCTTATGAATAATTGGATTACATTCTTAGAAATATTCATGGGTAGCGACTTTTCTGAATGGTTGTGACTTTTAAATATATTTATGACTTTTTCGATGAGTTATGACATTGCTGAAAAGTTGTGATATTTTTGAAGGGTTGCGACTTATCTGATAAGGTACGATAAATATGTAACATCTCGCAACTAGAAAAAGCTAGAAAAAAGTTTAAAATCTGGAAATAGTCATTTTTGAAAAGTATAAGGAAATCTGGAAAATGTTAAGAAAGTTAAAGTGAGTTTTTGGTCAACTTTAAACGACCATAACTCCTAGATCAGGATGATTTAGGTGTAGTTCCAGATATGGTTGGAAAGATGTTGGAATTATCTTTCCAACGCCGCCAAGTTTACGCGATTCCGAGTTTGGATGAGTGAGTTATTCCCTTTGGAAGTTGGATTGTTGTATTAAGGAAATGTCCAATCCGGAATTTTATGGGGTATTGTAGTCTTTTCATTGCCCTACTATTTTAATCCATTTTTAGGAGTATAATATGGGTCAAATAAGATTTTAGTTAGTTTTAGAAAATTGGAATTTACACTAGGGCTTGGAGAAAGGAGAAAAGAGGAGAAAGAAGGAGAAAGAAGGAGAAAAGGGCAAATTCATCAAAATCGATCAAGAGAGTTGGTGTTTCGCCAAAGATTTACTTCTACCAGGTATGTGAGGCTCTCATAACGTTGGGATCGTTCTCCCGCGTGCCAAGCATATTTATTTCAGTTTGGATTCTTCCTAAAAGCATTTGAATATTGATGATCTTGATACCTATTCTTGAATTCATATATTGTTCTTGAATTTGACTGAGTTGGGAAGTTTCTGAGTTCGTTACGTCGCATTATAAGGTCGTTTTGAGTTAGGTTCTTAGGAACATTTGTTGGGTATCTGTATCTAAAAGTAAATTGAAAAAAAGAAGAACCGAGTTTGGGTGATTTGGGGTTGGAAAACGAAGAAGAAATTTCGTCGGACGAAATTAAGGGGTTGCCGCGCGTCGCGCTCCTAGTGCCCAGATTTGAGCATTTCAGCTTCGCGTTGCGGAGCTGACACGAGGTGTTTTGCCTCAAAAGACGTTTTCGAAACCAAAATTAAATATGCCTCCGCATCGCGGACCCACCCTCATATTTTGATATTTCGATCTTTTCACATGTTTAGCTATCTAAAATCATTCCTAAACATCATGAGATCTTTCCTATCACAAATCACGATTTTTGAATCCATAATTCAATTCAAGAGTCAGTTAAGAGTCAAGTCAAGAAGTCAAGAGTTAAGTCAAGATAAATTCTTAAAGTTTTCAAAAGCCTTTCACAAACATTTAACTTCGTTTTAAGGCTTAAGTTCAAGTTAAGCAAAGAGTAAAGATTTGAAGTTTCATTTCTTCAAAGAAATATATGGGAACTAAGTATTCCCAAGAAGTTTGATAATGTTTTCACATTTTGCGAAAGAAAAAGGAACATCGATTCCAAGAGAGCTTTTAAGCTAAGTTTTGAGTAATTATCTCAACCCAAAGAAAGAAGTTGTTTTAAAACATATGAGCTAAGTATATTTTTGTCAGTAGTATTGAGAACCGATATAGGGATGCGAGTTCATATTAACTCAAGTCTCTATAAACCAAGTAGCCATCATGGGTATTAATGGGTCATACTTTTTAGATGATCACATAAGTTAAGCTAGTGGATCCACTAAGTTAAGCGTTCTATATGACGGCAAAGTATAGGACAGTTCTGGCAGCGTGGGCAAGATGTTGTATCACCATTTAGGCTCATAGTGGTGGTTGTCGGTTAGAGAATCTCCCACAGAAACTATATTATTTTATTATATGAGTAAAGTTGAGTTTGTTACTGCATTACCTTTAACGAACTAAGTTGCTTTTACTATTTTATAAAGCTTTTCGTATAATGCATGTGGTCATTACTTTATTCTGAGTTAAGTTATTCATGAGTTGAGAAGAGCTAAGGTGAGCGTTTCTTTCAGAATCTTTTCAAGCCTTTGTATTGTTTAGCATTCCAACTCGCATACTCGTACATTCAATGTACTGATGCCAGTTGGCCTGCATCGTCTTATGATGCAGACACAGGTAACCAGGATCAGCATCCAGCGCCTCGTCGATCCAGCTTGAGCACTCAGAGTCTGTGGTGAGCCTTCTTGCATTCGGAGGACTCCTTTATTTGCTTTCTAGTCTTTCAGATGTTAGGATGATTGGGGGTCCTGTCCCGACATCTCTCTTTGTTTTAGAGGCTTTATAGACAATCAATTATTAGTTCTTTAGTCTTCTCATTTTATCTTATGTTAAGACTTTGGTTGCCATTTTAGCCAAGTTGAATGTTTAATTCTTCTATCATTCTAAGTTATATTATTAAGCTATTTGAGTAAGTTCATTTGATCATTGTAATCATGCTTATAGTCTTTTGCTGAGTTAAGTAAGCCAGGCCAAGGGTTCGCTTGGGGCCAACATTTGTTATCGAGTGCCAGTCCTGCCTAGGGTGTAGACTCGGGGAGTGACAAACTTGTTATCAAAGCACGGAGTTCAAGATTCCTAGGGAGTCTATGAAGCCGGGTCTGTAGAGTCCTAGTTATCGATGTGAAGTGCGCTACATCTATAATTAGGAGGCTGCAATATTTAGGAAAAATTTCTCACTTCTTTCACACTCATTTCGTGCGCTAGAGTTTATCTCTAAAAAGTTTCCTTCTAATTCGTGCTTGCGCGTGTTTCAGATAATCATGCCTCCACGAAGAGCAGTCAGAGGTCGTCCTGCTAGACGCAATGTTGAGGAACAAGAGTTACCCAATGCACCTGAAGTGCAATCGCAATGAGAAATTACTAATGGTGAGTTCATAGAGGCTATAAGGATGCTCAGTCAAGTTGTGACCAACCAACCTGGGAAATAAAGAAGAGCTAGACAAGAAGAGGCTGACACTTTAAGTATTCGTGAGTTCTTGAGGATGAACCCTCCAAGTTTCACGGGTTCCAGCACTGTAGAGGATCCAGAGAACTTCATTGAGGAACTGAAAAAGGTGTTCGATGTGATGCATGTTACTAATACCGTGAGAGTTGAGCTAGCTGCATATCAGATGAAAAATGTTGCTAGGACCTGGTTTGATCAGTGGAAAGGGGTAGAGCTGATGATGCACCACCTGCGAGTTGGGCTTGTTTTGAGGAAACTTTCTTGGGACGTTTCTTTCTCCGAGAATTGAAAGAGGCTAAGGTACGGGAATTTCTTACACTTAAGCAGGATTCTCTAAGTGTTCATGAATATGGGTTGAAGTTCACCTAACTATCCCGTTATGCTCTGGAGATGGTTAAGGACATGAGAAGTAGAATTAACTTGTTAGTTGCTGGGTTGGGCCGTCTATCAAGAAAAGAGGGTTGGGCAGCAATGCTTATTGGGGACATGGACATATCAAGGTTGATGATTTATGTGCAGCGGGTTGAAGAAGAAAAGCTGAGGGACAGGGAAAAGTTCAGAAATAAAAAAGCTAAGACAGGTAATGAGTCTGGGCAGCAGAAAGGTAATGTGAACCGTTCGTCCTTTCAGCAGACGCTGAAGGGACCTGCTTAATCATCAGCTAGTGCCTCTGCACCCAGAAACAAATGTGAGTATAATGGTCAGAATTCGCAGAACTTCAGAGCTAGACCTGCACAATCTCAAGGTAGTGTGGCGCAAAGAGGTAACTGGGATCCTGCATGTACTAAGTGTGGTAGGATCCACCCAGGTAAGTGTCGTGATAGCCAGACAGGTTGTTTCAAGTGTGGGCAAGAGGGCCATTTCTTGAAGAAGTGTCCTAAGAATAGGCAAAGTAGTGGAAATCAAGGCAATAGAGCCCAATCTTCATCAGTTGCTCCATTAGACAGGGATGCACCTAGAGGAGCTACTTCCGGTACTAGCGGAGGGGAAAATCGCCTCTATGCGATAACGAGTCATCAAGAGCAAGAGAACTTTCCAGATGTTGTTACTGGTATGATCAAAGTCTTTGTTTTGATGTCTATGCTTTGTTAGACCCAGGAGCAAGTTTATCTTTTGTAACCCATTATGTTGCAAATAAGTTTGATGTTCTTCCTGAGAAACTTTGTCAACCCTTCTGTGTTTTTACACCTGGGGAGTCTATTTTAGCAGAAAGAGTCTATCATGATTGTCCCGTTTCCATCAATCACAAAGACACCATGGCTGATTTAGTTGAGTTAGACATGGTAGATTTCGATGTCATTCTAGGTATGAACTGGCTTCATGCCTGTTATGCATCAATAGATTGTAGAACTCGAGTAGTCAAGTTTCAGATTCCTAATGAGCCAGTCTTAGAGTGGAAAAGCAGTTCAACAGTGCCTAAGGGTCGTTTCATTTCGTACCTTAAGGCAAGGAAGTTAGTTTCTAAGGGGTGTGTCTATCACTTAGTCCGAGTTAATGACTCAAGTGTTGAGGTACCTCTTATTCAGTCAGTTCCAGTAGTAAAAGAGTTTCCAGAAGTCTTTCCTGATGACCTACCCAGAGTCCCTCCTGAGAGAGAAATAGATTTCGGTATAGACATCATTCCAGATACTCGTCCTAACTCTATTTCGCCATATAGAATGGCACCAACAAAGTTGAAAGATCTTCTAGATAAAGGTTTCATTCGACCAAGTGTCTCACCTTGGGGTGCTCCGGTCTTGTTTGTGAGAAAGAAATATGGTTCCCTTAGGATGTGTATAGACTACTGGTAGTTGAACAAAGTTACCATCAAGAATAAGTATCCTCTTCCAAGGATTGATGATCTTTTCGATCAGCTTCAGGGTACTTCCTGTTTCTCAAAAATTGATCTCAGATCAGGCTACTATCAGTTGAAAGTCAGGGAATGTGATATTCCAAAGATAGCATTCAGGACCCGTTATGGTCATTATGAGTTTTTGGTCATGTCGTTCGATTTAACTAATGCACCAACAACGTTCATGAACCTTATGAATAGAGTCTTCAAACCTTATTTAGATATGTTTGTTATCGTCTTTATTGATGACATACTAATCTATTCAAGGAATGAATAAGATCATGCTAGTCATCTTAGAATAGTTCTTCAGACTTTGAAAGATAAGGAGTTATATGCTAAATTTTCTAAGTGTGAATTTTGGCTTGAGTCTGTGGAATTCTTAGGCCATATTGTGTCTGGAGAAGGAATTAAAGTTGATACTAAAAAAATTGAGCAAGTGCGAAATTGTCCTAGACCCACATCTCCAAGTGATATTAGGAGTTTCTTGGGTTTGGCTGGCTATTATAGAAGGTTTGTAAAGGGGTTCTTATCTATCTCATCCCCTTTGACCACGTTGACTCAGAAAACGGTTAAATTTCAATAGTGTGAAGCTTGTGAGAAAAGCTTTCAAGAATTGAAGAAGAGGTTGACTACTGCCCAAGTTTTAACTTTACCGAAAGGTACTCAAGGTTTTGTGGTGTATTGTGATGCATCTAGAGTTGGTTTGGGTTGTGTCTTAATGCAGAATGGCAAAGTTATAACTTATGCCTCCAGACAGTTGAAAGTTCATGAGAAGAACTACCCAACCCATGACTTAGAGTTGGATTTTGTAGTATTCGCTTTGAATATATGGCGTCATTATTTGTATGGTGTTAATGTTGATATATTCACTGATCACAAGAGCCTTCAATATGTGTTCACTCAGAAATAGCTTAATCTTAGTGGTTAGAGTTACTCAAGGATTATGACATGAGTATTCTTTATTACCCAGGTAAGGCTAATGTTGTTGCTGCTGCCTTGAGTAGGTTGTCTATAGGTAGTACCGCCCATGTTGATAAAGAAAAGAGAGAGTTAGCGAAAGATGCACATAGGCTTTCACGCCTAGGAGTCCGACTTATGGATTCCATAGAATGAGGAATAGTGGTGACTAATGAGGTTGAATCATCACTAGTGGTAGAAGTTAAAGAAAAGCAAGACCAAGATCCCATTTTGCTTGAATTGAAGGCAAATGTTCATAAGCAAAACGTATTAGCTTTTGAACAAGGGGGAGATGGTGTATTGAGATATCAAGGTAGACCGTGTGTACCTATGATGGATGGACTCCAAGAGAGGATCATGGAGGAAGCTCATAGCTCCAAATATTTCATTCATCCGGGTTCCACAAAGATGTATCATGACTTGAGAGAGGTTTATTAGTGGAATGGTATGAAGAAGGGCATTGCTGAATTTGTCGCTAAGTGTCCAAATTGCCAACAAATGATAGTTGAGCACCAATGGCCCGGTGGTTTGGCGCAGAATATAGGAATTCCAGAATGGATGTGGGAGATGATTAATATGGATTTCATCACAGGTTTGCCAAGGTCTCACTGATAGCATGATTCTATTTGGGTGATTGTTGGCATAATGACAAAATCATCCCACTTTTTGCCGGTAAAGACTACCCATTTTGCAGAAGATTATGCCAGGTTATATATTCAGGAGGTGGTATAACTTCATGGAGTTTTTGTCTCCATTATTTCAGATAGAGGTGCACAATTTACTGCACAGTTCTGGAAATATTTTCAGAAAGGCTTGGGTTCAAAGGTGAACTTAAGTACTGCCTTTCATCCTCAGACTGATGGGCAAGCAAAGAGTACTATTCAGCCATTAGAAGATATGTTGAGGTCTTGTGTGATTGATTTCAAAGGAAATTGGGATGATCACCTACCTCTCATTGAGTTTGCTTAATACAACAGTTACTATTCTAGCATCCAAATAGCTCCTTATGAAGCTCTTTATGGGAGAAGATGCAGATCTCCTATTGGATGGTTTGAAGTTGGTGAAGCAGGGTTGATAGGACCAGATTTAGTTCACCAAGCTATGGAAAAGGTGAAAGTGATTCAAGAAAGGTTGAAAACGGCACAGAGTCGTCAAAAAATCCTACACTTATGTTAGGAGAAGGGCGTTAGAGTTCGAAGTAGATGATTGGGTATATTTGAAAGTTTCACCCATGGGTGTTATGAGGTTTGGTAAGAAGGGGAAGCTTAGTCCACGGTATATTGGACCTTATCGCATAGCCAAGGGGATTATCAATGTAGCTTATGAGTTGGAGCTGCCACAGGAATTATCAGTGGTTCATTCGGTATTTCATATCTCCATGTTGAAGAAGTGCATGGGAGATCCTTCATTGATCATACCAACTGAAGACATTGAGATCAAGGATAGCTTATCCTATGAGGAGATTCCTGTCCAGATTCTAGATCGCCAAGTCCGCAAGTTGAGAACAAAAGAGGTAGCATCAGTCAAGGTCCTTTGGCGGAACCAATTTTTTGAAGAAGCTACTTAGGAAGCTTAAAAGGATATGAAGAAAAGATATCCACATCTCTTTGAATTCGAAGAAAATGCAGATGAAGGTACTAATTTTCTTCTTAGTGCTCTCTAAATTATGAATGAGCATGTTGTTTGTTTGCATTTTCTTGTTGGGTGTTTGAGTTTGATTGTAACATCTCGCACCTAGAAATGACTATAAAGAGTTTAAAATATGAAAATATTGATTTTTGGAAAGAATAAGGAAATCTGGAAATTTTGTTTAAGTTAAGAAAGTGAGTTTTGGCCATTTTCAAACGGCCATAACTCCTAGCTCAGGATGATTTAGGAATATATCTTGATATAGTTGGAAATCCCTTGGAGAGATATTTCCAACGCAGCTGAGTTTGCACGATATAGACATCATATGAGTGAGATATGCCTTTCGAAAGTTGGGCTGTTGGATTGAAGAAAGTCCCAATCCGGATTTAGGGAAGGGTAAAGTAATCTTTTCTCTAATTAATTTCCTAATTCGTTTTTAGGGGTTTATTGGGGTAAAAACATGACTTAGTTAGTTTGGAGAATTGAGAAATACGCTTAGGGCTTAGAGAAGAGAGAAAAGAATAAAGAAAGGGAGAAGAGCCAAGATTTCGCCAAGAACGTTAAGCTTTTGGAGCGGAATTCGTCGGGAGCGATCCCTATTAAGGTATGTGAGATATTTTTGTGTTGGGTTAGTTCACCCACACACCAACTTGTTTCAATTCAGCGATTTGGAGTTGTTTGAATGTTAAGAAAGAGAAGTTCTTGAAGAACATTGTTGAATTCTTGTTGGTTGAGTTGTTGATGCTTGGGGGTTGAGTTGATTCATGTTCCGGGCTGATTTTTGAGTTGGACTAGTTGTGTATTGATGGTAAAATTGATCCTAAGTGTTTGAGGAAAGAACTAGGGAAGATTTGAGAGTTTAGAGATGAAAAACAGAGAAGAAAAATCGAGAAAACCTGGGCAACGGGGCTGGGGCGCCACGCCAGCCAGCGCACCCCAAAGCAGCCTTTGAAGTTTCGGCCTTGGGGCGCCCTACCAACCAGAGCACCCCACAGACTTCTCTGAAGTTTGGGGATTGGCGACCCACGCCTCTCAGAGCGCCAAGGACGCCAGTTCACCCCATTCTTCCCCCATCTTTTCGTACTAGTTTCTAAGCGATGTACCTATATTTTCTAGTTGATTCCAACACTCTAAAGTACATCTAAACATCATAAAATCATCCATAAACATGAGATCATGAACCTTGAATCCATAATCCAATTCAAGGAAAGTTAAGATCAAAATCAAAGATGTTAAGAGTCAAGTCTAGAAGTTAAGAGGCAAGTCAAAGCAAAGTTTCTTAAAGTTTTCAAGAGTCTTTATTAAACGTTTAAACTCCGTTTTAAGGCTCAAGTTTCAAGTAAAGTAAAGGGTAAAGAGTTGAGTTCATTTCTCAAAAGTTATTAGGGAACTAAGTATTCCCAAAGAAGTTTATAAATGTTTTCACATTTGAGCAAGAAAGGAACTATGATTCCAAAAGAGCCTTTGGGCTAATTTTCAGTAAAGGGAACATCGATTCCAAGAGAGACTTTGGGATAAACTTTGAGCAATTATCTCAAACTAAAGAAAGAGGTGTTTAAAACACATATGAGCTAAAGTATAGTTTGGGAGTAGTATTGAGCACCGATATGGGGATGCGATTTCATATTAACTCAAGTCTTCATAAAGAATGTAGCCATCTTGGGTAGTAAAGGATCATACTTTTTAGATGACTCCTTAAGATGCTTTTAGTATAGACTAGTGGATCCACTAAGTTAAGTAAGGTCCTATATCACGACAAGGTATCGGATGGTCCTTGGGCAACGTGAGGTAAAATGTTGTATCATCACTAGGGCTCATAGTGGTGGTTGTCGGTTAAAGAATCTCCCACAAAAGTTATATTACTTTTATATATAAGTAAAGTTGAGTTTGTTATTGCTTTATCTTTAACGAACTAGGTTTTTTACACTGTTTTACAAGCTTTATATCTATATATATATATATATATATATATTGCATGTGTCTTATTGCTTTATATTGGAGCAGTTTCGCCTCTTGAAGAATAAGCTTTCGGACGGGTTAGAGGTGAAATGGTTGATTGATAGGTGGAGATGTGGATGAAGTTTTGAAGAGGACAACTCTTCACTTTCCTCTTTCCACTTTTAGTTCTGTCCAAATTTTAATTCTTTTCCTTTCTAATTTCTCTTAATTTGTTTGTTTATTGTTTTCTTTATTGATTGGGCCTGCTGACTTGGGCCTGATCATTTGATGTATATTGCTTTTATTTTGATTAATAAAATCTGGCCCTTTGGCCTTTTAGTTAAAAAAAATAAAATTGCTTTATATTGAGTTCAGTTATTCATGAGTTCTACAGAGCCAATGTAAGTGTTCTTTCTTACTCTTTTCAAGCTTAAGTTATTGTTTAGCATTCCAACTCGCATACTTGTATATTCAATGTACTGATGACAGTTGGCATGTATCTTATTATGATGCAGACGCAGGTAACCAGAATCAGCATCCAGCGCGCCGTTGCTCTAGTCGAGCACTCCAGAGTCAGTGGTGAGCCTCTTTGCATTCCGGAGGACTCTTTTATTCGCTTTCCTAGTTTTTTTCTTATTAGGATGTTGTGGAGTCTGTCCCAACATCCATCTCAGTATTATAGAGGCTTCATAGACAATCAGACAGTAGTTGTGTCTCTCATCTATGAATTTACAGATATTCTATTTTGAGACATAAGTTGCCATTTTGGCCAGATTTTATCATTTAAGTTGTTTTATGAAATTATATTATGTTGAGTTAAGTCTTCCGCTGAGTTAAGTAGCCAGGCCAAGGGTTCTCTTGGGGCCAACAATGGTCTCCGAGTGCCAGTCTAGCCCAGGGTGTAGGATCAGGGCGTGACATTGAAGTTTCACCCTAAGCCTAGTAAGAGTAAACCCATTCGAGGATGAATGTTCCCAAGGGGGAGATACTGTAACATCACGCAACTAGAAAGAGCTAGAAAGAATTTTAAAATCTAGTAATAGTCATTTTTGGAAAGTATAAGGAAATCTGGAAAATGTTAAGAAGGTTAAAGTGAGTTTTTGGTCAACTTCAAATAACCATAACTCCTACCTCAGGATGAGTTAGGTTTAGTTCCAGATATGGTTGGAAATCTCTTGGAATGATCTTTCCAACGCCACCAAGTTTGTGCGATTCTGAGTTAGGATGAGTGAGTTATTCCCTTTGGAAGTTGGATTAAGGAAATGTCCAATCCGGAATTTTAAGGGGTATTGTAGTCTTTTCACTGCCCTACTATTTTAATCCATTTTTAGGATTTTAATATGGGTCAAATCAAGTTTTAGTCAGTTTTAGAAAATTGGAATTTACGCTAGGGCTTGGAGAAAGGAGAAAAGAGGAGAAAGAAGGAGAAAAGGGCAAATTCATCAAGATCGATCAAGAGAGTTGGTGTTTCGCCAAGGATTTACTTCTACCAGGTATGTGAGGCTCTCATAACGTTGGGATCGTTCTCCCACATGCCAAGCATATTTATTTTCGTTTGGATTCGTCCTAAAAGCATTTGAATATTGATGATCTTGATACCTATTCTTGAATTCATATATTGTTCTTGAATTTGACTGAGTTGGGAAGTTTCTGAGTTCATTACGTCGCATTTTAGGGTCGTTTCGAGTTAGGTTCTTAGGTACACTTGTTGGGTATCTGTATCTAAAAGTAAATTTAAAAAAAGAAAGAATCGAGTTTGGGTGATTTGGGGTTGGAAAATGAAGAAGAAATTTCGTCGGACGAAATTAAGGGGTGGCCGTGTGTCGCGCTCCTAGTGCCCAGATTTGAGCATTTCAGTTTCGCGTCGCGGAGCTGACACGAGGTGTTCTGCCTCAAAAGTCATTTTCGGAACCAAAATTAAATATGCCTCCCCATCGCGGATCCACCTTCATATTTTGATATTTCGATCTTTTCTCATGTTTAGCTATCTAAAATCATTCTTAAACATCATGAGATCTTTCCTATCACAAATCACGATTCTTGAATCCATAATTCAATTCATGAATCAGTTAAGAGTTAAGTCAATAAGTCAAGAGTTAAGTCAAGATAAGTTCTTAAAGTTTTCAAAAGCCTTTCACAAACATTTTAACTTTGTTTTAAGGCTTAAGTTCAAGTTAAGCAAAGAGTAAAGATTTGAAGTTTCATTTCTTCAAGGAAGTATATGGGAACTAAGTATTCCCAAGAAGTTTGAAAATGTTTTCACATTTTGAGAAAGAAAAGGGAACATCGATTCCAAGAGAGCTTTTAAGTTAAGTTTTGAGTAATTATCTCAAACCAAAGAAAGAAGTTGTTTTAAAACATATGAGCTAAGTATATTTTTGGGAGTAGTATTGAGCACTGATATGGGGATGTGAGTTCATATTAACTCAAGTCTCCATAAACCATGTAGCCATCATGGGTGTTAATGGGTCATACTTTTTAGATTATCACATAAGTTAAGCTAGTGGATACACTAAGTTAAGACTCTATATGACGGCAAAGTATAAGATAGTTCTGGCAGCGTGGGCAAGACGTTGTATCACCACTTAGGCTCATAGTCGTGGTTGTCGGTTATAGAATTTCCCACAGAAATTATATTATTTTATTATATGAGTAAAGTTGAATTTGTTACTGCATTACCTGTATCACCACTTAGGCTCATAGTGTGTTCATTGCTTTATTCCGAGTTAAGTTATTCATGAGTTGAAAAGAGCCAAGGTGATCGTTTCTTTCAGAATCTTTTCAAGCCTTTGTATTGTTTAGCATTCCAACTCGCATACTCGTACATTCAATGTACTGATGCCAGTTGTCCTGCATCGTCTTATGATGCATACACAGGTAACCAAGATTAGCATTTAGCGCCTCGTTGATCCAGATTGAGCCCTCAGAGTCTGTGGTGAGCCTTCTTGCATTTAGAGGACTCCTTTATTTGCTTTCTAGTCTTTCAGATGTTAGGCTGATCGGGGGTCCTGTCCCGACATCCCTCTTTGTTTTAGAGGCTTCATAGATAGTCAGTTATTAGTTCTTTAGTCTTCTCATTTTATCTTATGTTAAGACTTGGGTTGCCATTTTGGCCAAGTTGAATGTTTAATTCTTCTAACATTCTAAGCTATATTATTAAGCTATTTGAGTAAGTTCATTTGATCATTGTAATCATGCTTAGAGTCTTCCACTGAGTTAAGTAAGCCAGGCCAAGGGTTTGCTTGGGGCCAGCAATGGCTCTTGAGTGCCAGTCCCGCCTAGGGTGTAGACTCGGGGAGTGACAAAATATCTTTTCATACTATAGTTTGTTGTCTATAAATAGAGGAGTTTTACTCCCACTTTTAAAATACAAATTTGTTAGTTTTGTATTCTTCTTCTTATAACAAGAGAGATTGTAAGAGTTGTTCAATTATGCAACTACAATATTTTTTATGGGTAAATAAGATAGATCCACAAAAATTTATGCAAAAAGGAGAATGGAATAACTCAGCTTTAAACGAGAAGACTATCTAGATAATTAAATTGTACTTATTTTCATAGCAATAAATATACTTTTTCAGTAACTTTTACATGACAAGACAATTCAATGATTTTCTATTGCACAAACTACAACTTGGTGTTCAAGATGTGAAAAGTCTCAAATTGTTGGCGTAAAAGGATTTGATCAAATACATGTTTGAAGAGTCCAAACTAGAAGTAATTAGTACTCATCCATTTCCAATTTATTTGTTGTACTTTTATTTTTATTCAGTTTAATATAGAATGTTCTTTTTTCTTGGGTGGGTGTGGGGGAGCATCACCTTAAAAGCATGAACTCTTTAACTTGAATGTTAAATTACTTCAATACCCCCAACTTAAAAAACTCAATTAAGTATATATTCTATATTTTATATTTTATAATATATTTATTTATTTGTTCTTAATTATATTAAAAGCTGACACATTTTCACGTTGATGGGTAGTGACTTTTCTGAATGGTTGTGATTTTTCATACATTTATCATTTTTTCGATGAGTTATAACATTTTTGAAAGGTTGTGATTTTTTAAGGGTTGCAACTTATAAGACAAGGCGCGATAAATACCTTTTCATATTATAGTTTGTTGTCTATAAATAGAGGAGTTTTATTCCCACTTTTAAACTATAATTTTTTAAGTTTTGTATTCTTCTTCCTATAACAAGAGAGATTGTGAGAGTTGTTTAATCATGCAATTACAATATTTTTTGTGGGTAAATAAGATAGATCAACAAAAATTTATGCGAAAAGGAGATTGAAATAACACAACTTCAAACGAGAAGACTATCTAGATAATTAAAATGTACTCATTTTCATAGCAATAAATATACTTTTTTCAGCAACTTCTACATGACAAGAAGCTCAATAATTTTCTAATGCACAAACTATAACTAGGTCTTCAAGTTGTGAAAAGTCTCAAATTGTTGGCGGAAAAGGAATTTGATCAAATACATGTTTGAAGAGTCCAAATAGAAATAATAAGTACTCCTCTGTTTCCAATTTATTTGTTGTACTTTTATTTTTATTCAGTTTAATATAGAATGTTCTTTTTTCTGGGGTGGGTGTTGGGGAGCATCTTTAAAACCACAAAGTTAAAAGACATTTTTATATATTCTACATTCCTTCCCCCAACTTAAAACACCCAATTAAGTATATATTCTATATTTTATATTTTATAATATATTTATTTATTTGTTCTTAATTATATTAAAAGCTGACACATTTTCACGTTGATGGGTAGTGACTTTTCTGAATGGTTGTGATTTTTCATACATTTATGATTTTTTCGATGAGTTATAACATTTTTGAAAGGTTGTGATTTTTTAAGGGTTGCAACTTATAAGATAAGGCGCGATAAATACATTTTCATATTATAGTTTGTTGTCTATAAATAGAGGAGTTTTATTCCCACTTTTAAACTATAATTTTTTAAGTTTTGTATTCTTCTTCCTATAACAAGAGAGATTGTGAGAGTTGTTTAATCATGCATTTACAATATTTTTTGTGGGTAAATAAGATAGATCAACAAAAAATTATGCGAAAAGGAGAATGGAATAACACAACTTCAAACGAGAAGACTATCTAGATAATTATAATGTACTCATTTTCATAGCAATAAATATACTTTTTTCAGCAACTTCTACATGACAAGAAGCTCAATAATTTTCTATTGCATAAACTATAACTAGGTCTTCAAGTTGTGAAAAGTCTCAAATTGTTGGCGGAAAAGGAATTTGATCAAATACATGTTTGAAGACTGAGGCCTCCACACCACGCTCTTTTGGGAAATAGGTTCCTTGAGATTGAGAACATTAAGTTATTTTAATATGTTTTCCTTTAATAATATTGTGTCGGAACGTGACACTCGATCCAATAATACCGTGTCGGAATGTGACACCCGATCCAATAATACCGTGTCGGAACGTGACTTCCGATCCAATAATGTTTTGTCGAAATGTGACACTGGATCCAATAATACCATGTCGGAACGTGACACTCGATCCAATAATACCATGTCGGAATGTGACACCCGATCCAATAATACTGTGTACGAAGGTGATACCCGATCCAATAATATCGTTAATTTATTATTTTTTATCACCACTTTTCACTTTATTAACAATATTTCATCAAGCCTTCTTTATTCAAGGCATTACTTTGATACAGAAGGTTCAAGATTATAAATTTCACAGTCTCAGGATTTCATACCAATCACAAACAACAATTAAATTATACTGATCACACAATCAAGTACATAGAGAAATTCACAATATCACTCAATGACTATCAATCACTACTAACAGTAGAAGGTTCAAGATTATGATTTTCACGGTCTCAGGATTTCAGACCAATCACAAACAACAAATAGATTATCCAGACCACACAATCAAGTACATAGAGAAATTCACAATATCACTCAATGAATATCAATCACTATTGAGAGTCTATCTATCACATAGAATAAACCATAACCCACCTCTACTGAAGAACCGAAAACAAGCAAGCTAACTCCCCAATGCTTTTCCTTCCGTCAATGCCTCAGAACGTTATCAATCTATCAAATATGCATAATTCACAAGTAAACAAGTCTATAGACACTCATATTACTATACTTCTAGCCTAGACCCAAAAATTCACCCAAATCTATAGTCAATTTCCTAAATTTCAAGCTTAGGGTTAAGTCCTAATTTCTCCAAATACTCCCATACATATACTCTAATATAAATAAGACCATCAACACAATTTTAAACCTCATTCAACGTTATAAGAAAAAAAAGAATTGCCGAACTAAGAGTATTTCTTATTTATTTTATTTTTTTGTCAAAGAGAAGAAATGGATTCATTCAAAAAGCTAAAAAGTTTGCTGTTTTATGTGATGTTGAAGTTGGTCTAATTTTTTTTACTCCAACAATACAAAACTCTATGAATTTACCTGCAACAGATTACTTATTGAAAATTAATAATTAGTCTGTTATTGATAAATTTAAAGAGTTTCCATTGTGGAGAATATAATGAGTAAACTTCAGCATCAAATAAGATAGCAAATTTTTTAGCCTCTAATCATATAAAAAAAACAGAATGGGTGAAGCTTTGACTATATTTTGTACAAAGGGAAGTCTCTTTTGTGTGTGTGTTTAGAATGCTTCTTATTATTACAGTATATATAGTACTTATTCATTAAGAACTTATCAAATATAAATTTTTATTTCAATCTTGAATTTTAAAGTGAGTCAAACAAAATATTTTATTTATGGAAAGTTGGTTAATGAGTCAAAGAAAAATCTTTTATTTATGAAAAATTGGTCAATGTAAAATGTCTTTGGTATAAATAATCTATCTTATATAGAGATTTCCTATCATATTCTTGTGAATAATATCCTGAATAGATCCACCTACATATGTCATTTATGACTCAGACTAATATTTTCTATGCATATATTATAATTACTATTCAAGATGTTAAGGTGTGTTTGATATGAAAGAAAATGTTTTTCCCAAAAAAAAAAATACTTATAAGTGGAAAATTATATGAAAATTTTCTTAGTTCATGAAATATCTTATAATTTTGATGTCATATAGTTAGACATTTTGATTGCTTCACAATATTGTATAATGTAAAAATAATACGACCTAATATATTTAAGCGTTGATCGTTGAACGTATAAAATTCTCCTTTTCTCCTAATTGTCATGCCATATTATCACATTGAACTTTTACATTTTTCAAACTTATTTAACTCGACTCATGCCTTCTACGCGATTAAAAAAACGTTCTCTTATGTCTAGATTTTAGTTTTAATATTTTTGAACTATAATTTATTTTATATATATAAAAAAGGTTGCACCCCATACTTCATCTGTTGAAGAAACACGGTAGTATAACAAATTATTCCTTAATTAGGCAGTACTTAATCGTAGATTATATATAACTTGTACAAATCACGTCACACATTTGTAAATAAATAAATAATCGTGACAGGGCGAAGCCAACATATTATTAGGTCCACAAAATATATTAGTACTTAATCTAATTAAAATATTTATTGGGAGAAACATCAAATTCAAGTAAACTAAAACTAATTAAACATTATATTAACAAAATATCAAAGAATCTTAATTTTATATGGTATTGTAATAACTGCTCACCTTTTGCAAAATATCAAAGAATCTTAATGGTAGAGTACTATTTATATTCTAAAGCATGCGTGGTCACCAAGTCGTCTCAATAAGTTTGGGGCCTAAAGCTAAATTTCATAAAGAGGTCTTATCTCTTTTAGTTGTTATATATAAATTAAACAGCCATAACATATTCAATGTAATCCTACAAGTAAAATCTCGAGAAGGTAGGATTTACGCAAACCTTATGAAGTAAAAATGTAAACAATGAAATTTTTCTATAAAAAATTATATTATAAAGTTAGAATAGTCAAGTTTGTAGTAATGTGTGTATATTATAATCACCAAGATATAAAATAGTCAACAGAATAGGTAGCTATGTAAGAAAGGATGTTACAACTAACTAAAGTCTATTCCATTTTTCAATTATTACAATGACCTCCACATTAAATAAAGTGAACAAGATCTTCTGGTAGAATTAAAAATATTCAATAATTAGAGAATAAAAATAGAAAAAAGGATCGAATAATAAACGTAAATGTAAGAATAATAATGTGGGTTCATGATAATCAACAAAGTAAGTAGCTACGTAAGAAAGCATACTATAATTAACTAAACTCTATTTTATTTCTCAATTATTATAATTTATAACAATCTCCACATTAAATAAAATAAACAGTACCTATTATATTTTCTACCAAAAAAATCTTCTCAAATATATATATGTAACGATATGTTTCCGTCGTTATAGAAAAATCAATGAGGAAAGAATTTGGGCCAGAAAATTTTTGAGTAGCGACTTGGAAATTTCTAGCCTAGACAAGACTTGGACGAAATCTGAGTCAGTTGAGGTCTAGAGAAATCTGGTAATGAATGGGGGATTTAATTATGAAATTGATCACATGAGTGGATAGCCAAGACGTTAAGGAGCTTGTACAACTTTACAGAATCAAATTAGGGCCAGTAGAACTCCCGAAACTGATCTTGGAGTGAAAGGATAGTTTTAGAACGTCTAGGTTTGAAGGTGTGTTGTGAAATAAGAGGTTGGAGCTCAAATTTTGAGCTTTTGTTTCCGTGCAAACTACCGGCGTGGGATTAATTCCGCCAGGGGGGGATGTTGTGGCGGGATGGGGTCCGCCGTGGCAGGCCAGTCGCAACTGAAGTCAGGAAAACCCCAATTTTGTTATTTTCTGCAAAATAAAATCGTTCTTAAGAGCTAAGGGACGACCCATGGCAGTTTCTTGACAGATCTCCACAAGTCCTAGTGCTTAAGGTAAGGAAATTACTCCCTTAATCCGTATTTCGATTCTTAGAGCTTAAAATCTCGGGTAATTATCATTAGGGGAGGGTTTTGGCCTGATGTTAATGGTGGAAAAGGCCCTAGTTGATCATTAGGATCATGGGTTAATAAGTTTGTTAATATCCGGGTAAATTAGACCTTGTTTAGTGATCCTTGCATTTATTACTTGTTTTATATCAAGAGCGAGCTGAAAGACTCTGGAAAGGGAAGGCTCACATGTCTTATGAGTATTCAGGCTTGATTTTGAGGTATGCGATGGTTCGATTTCCTGTTGTGTGATATATGCCGGTTAATTGCTTCATTGTATGCATGCATGTATGTGAATAGGGAAATGTGAATCAATCTAATGAATGGATTACGTGTGATCAATTACATGACATGAACATATTACTTGATTGTATGACTATGAGCACTGTTCATTATGGGTGTGATTGTGACTGTGGTTGTGCTAACTGGATCAGATGTCACGTTCTGACACATATAATGGATCGGGTGTCACGTCCCGACACATATATTAGACCGGGTGTCACGTTTCAACACATGTATATTGAATCGGGTGTCACGTTACGACACACTAACATTTTGGATGTAGTTTCCATGAGAGGACCACTTGTGATGATTACGTTCATATCTAGTTGTCATTTGAGTGTATATGTGTGTTTTAAGAGTGTTTCTTATTTTCTGTCAAAGAGAAGAAATGGACTCCTTCAAAAAGCAAAAAAGTTAGCAATCTTATGTGACGTTGAGGTTGGACTAATTTTTTCTTATTCCAACCGTACAAACTCTATGAATTTACGTGCAATCGATTACTTATTGGAAATTAATAATTAATCTATTGTTGGCAAATTCATAGAGTTTCTGTTGTGGAGAATATAATCAGTTCAATTTTAGCATCACATAAGATAGCAAGTTTTTTAGCCTTTAATCATATTTTAAAAAAAACCATAATGGTTGAAGCTTTAGCTATATTTTGTATAAAGAGGAGTGTTTTTTGTGTGTGTATTTAGAATGCTTCTTATTATTACAATTACCTAATTCATTAAGAACTTACTAAATATAAACTTTTAATTTAATCTTGAATTTTGTAGAGTGAGTCAAAGAAAATCTTTTATTTATGCAAAGTTGGTTAATGAGTCAAAGAAGACCTTTCATTTATGAAAAGTTGGTCAATGTAAAATATCTTTGGTATAAATTGTTGGGTTTTAAAGGTGTGAACAGGAAATGAAGATTTGTGACTCTCCTGAAGAGTTGTGACTATGCCGAAGGGTTGTGAACTTTATGAAAGGTTGCGTCCTTTCTAAAGGGTGTGACCGTTTGAAAGGTTATGCCTTTTCCAAAGTGTTGTGACCTTTCTGAAAGGTTGTCTTCTTTCCAAAGGGTTGTGACCTTTACCCTTTGTTGGCTATAAATAGAGAGTTTTTCTC
>JAJOOH010002091.1:0-28740 GCA_029582605.1 Solanum gracilifrons | reverse complement strand
TCTGGAGTCTGTCAGCAAAACATTTCGGGATGACTCAATTATTTTTTCGCCATCTCCATCTGCAACATCACAAATTTTCTACTCCTAAAACTCAAATGTTTTTTTAACACACTGATTTTTCAGTAGATCCACCCAGTAACGCTCGAGATTCACCAAAATTCTCCATACTATTCCTGTACCTTGCATGGCATGATTTCTGAAAATCATCGATATTTAACGAACAATTCCAATTACTGGATCCAGATCGAGAGACGAACCTAAGGATCTCCTCGAATAAAAACTCATCGCAAGGTATAGCCAAAGTTCCATGGTTAGAGAAACCATACTCTTCCTCCGCCTGAGTCAATAGCTTCCTGAAAATCGGATGATTCAAATACTTTGCTCGCACCACGAATCTCCGGCAATTACTGCCTACCGAGATCGCTACGTGTCCGGCAGGTATATCAGAAGCTATGCGTTTAGATGAAGAAGATATAGCTCTTTTCTTCCATTGTCGAAGCATCTGACTGATCCTTACAATGCAACGAATCCTGTTGAATTTTCCGATCTCAGGCGACATCTCCAATAATCAAATACAACTAATTAATGTTGTAGAAGAATGGAGGGGAGTAAAAAGGAGTTTTATTGTTTGTTTAATATGAAAAAGTATATGAGAATTGGTTCTTAATGAGGGTTATCTTATAAAGACTGAATAACTGAAAAGACGAAATTATCCTTAATAGTTGAGGATATTACACACGCCCATGTGGTGGGCAGAGAAAAAGTGATTATGCTTAGTTGCCGTTGTGGACCCCACATAACAACTAAATATGAAATCTTTTTTATTTATTGAATTGAAAGATAATTAGATAAGATAAATGTGATTATTTGGATCTTTGAAATGGTAAAACTCTTGCTTGTTAATAATATATATTTACCTTTTCAACAGGCGTTTATCCAGTACTAATTAATTGGTATCGGAAACAAAATATAACAAGGAAAAAATAGAAAGCTCAGTCAAACATGAATTAAAATTTAAAAAATATATTTTTATCACAAGTAAAAAGCTTAATACTCTACAAAAATGGATTAGGGGTTGCAAATATTTTGTATTAAATGGTTGTTTAACATTTAATACATTAATATTTTAAAGATATTTTTATCAAAAAATAGTACTCTCTATATTTTGAAACTTATACTCATTTATTATGTGTTTGCATTTTTAGAAATGTTGATCCCTTCAATAATTTGTTTAAATAAAATATTTTGAAATGTCAATGGTAGTTTTAGATTTATCAATGAGAGAGAATAGATCCCTTATGAAATATAATGAGAATCAAATTTTCAGGATTTGATACGAATAATTAACAGATTAATTAACTAAATAAGCTTAAATTTAATACAACTAATTTCACCTTACATCCCTTACTGTTCTTCTTTTAAAAAATAAATCAGTTATTGAACCAAATTATTAGAAGATTTCTTGTCTATCAAAGATCTTTCTGTTCCTGTAATCCTACACTAAAAAATGAAAATGGTAAAGATTTGGGGAATATATTATGGGGCCCTGCATATATAATGCATCTAACCACATGTAATTATTCAGATAATTAACTAATTAATTTCCATTTATGGCATACATGTTTTTCTAATCAATCACCTCATCAAACTGGGGAAAAAAAAACAGAAAATAATATTATGATTTATGTTATCTTTTTTCACAGATTTATCACCTCTCCTATTAGATTAAATTCCTAAATTAAAACAGAAAAAAAAAAAAAGTTGATAAAAATGTATATGGATCAGCTGTGGCCCAATTCAATTTAATGGACTTATCTACCATATGGCCACTGAGTTGTAACACGGCCCAAAGTCCATGAAATCAACTAGATCCTTACCCTAAAGAAATGTGTTGATAAACGGACTAAATTATTCTGAAATTAAATTGATATTATTCATTATTCGTTAATTAATTTATTATATAAATTTATACTATCTTGAATAGTGACCTCCTCCAATGTGGTGGAGCTAGAGTTTTCATCAAGATTTTCACCATTTCTATTCTCTTTTTTTTTCTTTTATAAAATAGCTAAGTCTAGGCTTGAACCCAGGCCTCCAAAGTAAATTTGAATAGCCGTAACCACTGAGCTATCTTTCTTTACTATGTCCAACAACTAGTATTTAACGGAAAATATTAATATTTAAAATATATACTCACAACTAATTTCTGAAGAAGGTTCTTTATCTCCCCACCCTTGTTAAGGTGTAGCTCCACTTCTGCCACCGTACCAAACGACCTTAAGGGTTTATATCTATTTTAAGGGAAAATTATCCGTATAAGCAAACATATACTAGTTAATTAGTTAACATAACTATAGTTTGCTTTTTATTACAATTTGTAGCCTACTTTTAGCTATAATTACGCGGCTCAACTTTTTAGTTTTGTATAATTCACACGCTTGTATAATTCAGAATTTGTATAATATAATTTGTATAACTTTTGTATAATTCGAAATTTGTATAATTGTTTACACTTTTTATGTTTGTAGTTGTATAAATTTGTTATTTCGAGATTATACAAAATAACTGAATTATACAAATGTACTTGCGAATTATACAAATGAGACAGCTTAAACTGTAGCTACAGCCTGTAATTATGTAAATTATAGCTATAGAGCATAATTAAATTTATTATAGTGGTTATTTGTGAAAGTTCTCTTTTTTAAAATTTAACGGACTTAATTTATAAAAGATTTATAAAAATCTCAAACGTGGTAACAAAATGATAATACGATATTATAGTTGTTATTGATTCTAAATCCAGTAACTAAATTCTTTTATCTGATAACAAAATGATAATACAATATTATAGTTATTATTGATTCTAAATCCGGTGACTAAATTATTTTGTCTCAAACGTTCGATGGGTTCGTTGAGAAGAAAAAACCCGGGAAATGTGCCCATTTTGAGTACGAAGATAAGATTATATGAATATAATTACTGCACTTAATTCAAGAAACACCCTTACACAAACGGATATTCTAAATAAACCGGTCGGTTCCTCTCAGCTGGGTCATCTCTACAACCCGATTACCCGAAGAGCTCTGTAATGCAGAATCTCGTAATCCAAATTCCACGTTTACGTCCTCTCCCGCCGTCCACACAATGTCTTTTTCCGGCAACAATGAGTTTATCGCTGGCGAAGCATATCAATCTCCGGCAATTCGACTCGCGGGAGTTGAAAACCAACAGTAGGAGTGCAAATCGTAGGTTCATTAGATGTATGGCGAATCCTCGACGAGTTAAAATGGTGGCTAAGCAGATAAGAAGAGAGCTTTCCGATATGTTACTTACGGATAAGGTGTTACAGTACGCTGTTCTTCCTGAAGCTGCTCTCGGTGCGGATCGATACCTTTCTTCGCTTACTACTATCAGCGATGTTGAAGTTTCAACCGATTTGCAGGTTCATTTCTTTTGAATTGATGTTAGTTTTAGCTTAATTTTGGCTCGAGTCACTTGAATTTCCTTGCGGAATCTTTTTAATGGTAGTAGCACTATCACAGCAATTGCATTTGCATCTTAGCAGCCATATGTTATCATTAAACTGGCCATCAATCTATTAGGACATTTCTTTTTTAGTCAAATGTCAATAATGAAAAAGAGAGTTTGAGGTGTGAAAGTCGCGAAAAAGTGAACTGTGACAGTTCAGTGTGTTTTTGATTATTATCTCTTCCCTTTTTATTAGGTTTGAGACTGGCTATGTTTTTCTAAGCTTACATAACAGGAGTTGTTAGTAAATTATATGTTTATCAATAAAATAGACTGTGAAATAAGGAGGACAAAAGTGCACATGAGAGGTTTTCGTTGGAGGGAATTTGTGATAAGTGTTCTTTTTCTTGTTAAAAATGCTGTTGAGTTAGTGTCAAACTTAGAGCAGCGTATGTTTTTTTCTGAACTCAGTCGATATCTTGGTTGAATAGCAAGCTAAAAGCTTTATCTTTTGCCCTCTGTAACGGAAGTCATAGTCTTAATCACATCATGAACTCTATGCATAAAATTTTGTTGCTCGAGCTTAATCCTTGCAGCAGATATACATGTTCTTATGTTATTATTGTAATTCTGTTCCTTAATTTAGTTCATTCTGAATTACTAAAGACACTGAAGTAGTCGATTACAGCTATCTGATATTTATTTTTCCGATGTACCAAGCAAAGAAGGACCAGTTAGGTGAATGATCTGTTTATATGGTTTTAGGTACTTGGAATAATGGAGATTATTATCGCCGTTATAGAGATCTGATTTTTCTCATATTTGATATGCCACTATCTCACTTCATTCTGCCTCACTGCTCCATTGTTTTGTTCCTCTTTTTCACTCTGAATGTAAAATCGAGTATTCTGATGGTTGTTTAATCAGCTCTGCAACATAACTGCTGAAAAATAAGAGTGCATATATAGCATCTGGCTGTTTTGAAAAAGTTAATCTCAATGAGTTCATACTTCATTCTAATCAAACAAACAGGAGCAAAATTGGTGTAAAGTTTCGACCATATAAAGCCCCTGAAGCAAAAAGCATATTTGAGCCTCATAGGCATTGGAAAACAGACAATCATCCCCCTTTTTTATTTCTCTCCCCCTCTTTAAACAAAAGCAATTCCAATGCTCAGCCTCCTTCTCTATAGAATGTTACCAGCTTAACGCTGATATTTAGTTGGGGTTGTCTCCCGCTACTGATCCTGATATCTGGATTGACATGGATGAATTGTTTACATATGCTGAAGGATGTTTCTTTAAACAGACTACACAAGTTAAGGATGGTTTTATGGCTTGAAAACTAGATGTGAGTGTAAAGAAACAAGAAAACATCAAATATTGAATAAGATACGTATGTAATTCATTAGCAGGACAAGGCCATGGTTACTTTCCCCCTAGGGTAAAATTGACCTGGTTTGAATTTGAGGGTA
The DNA here is from genome assembly GCA_029582605.1 of Solanum gracilifrons. Classification (NCBI taxonomy): domain Eukaryota; kingdom Viridiplantae; phylum Streptophyta; class Magnoliopsida; order Solanales; family Solanaceae; genus Solanum; species Solanum gracilifrons. The sequence goes on along the minus strand of JAJOOH010002091.1, from coordinate 23,798 downwards.
TGATTCGCCAAGAAGTGATCAAACCCCTATCACCATTCAGTAGCAACTGACAAGAAGATCCAATCTCAAATTTTATCTTTCTCAGGATGAAGTTGTCATAGGGTGCCTCTAATATATGTGGCTATGTAAATTGATGTCTGCTGATGGCAATCAGAAATAAGATATCAACTTCATATTCACTGTTACTATCTAGCTGTCACAATCTTACTACTGCATATGGGTTGTTTATGTGTGCATGTGCAGGTTCTCTCTCTCTCTCTCTCTCTCTAGATGTATATATAAATTATGAGGATTTCCTTCTGTCTTTATTTGGCCAAAGAATTGAAATAGTACTAGACAACAAAGAAAATAATTTCTCTCATTTCTATAAATGACAACTTCTTTGATCTTCAAGGATGTTTCCTGTGATCTGTCATATTCCCATTTGGACTCTCAGGAAAATTCTGTGCTGCTGTAGGTTGTAAAGGTCTATGTCTCCGTATTTGGAGACGAAAGAGGAAAGGAAGTGGCTTTGACGGGCTTGAAGTCAAAAGCAAAATATGTAAGGAGTGAGCTAGGGAGGCGAATGAAGTTGCGACTGACTCCTGAGATTCGTTTCATTGAAGATGAGTCCATAGAACGAGGAAGCAGGGTGAGTAATGCTAATCTATGTCTTATTAGAGAATTGATTGGGTTTTTTTTTTTTGGGGGTGGCGTGGGGGGGTGGGGGTGGGGGTTTGTTGTTATTTATGACTACATTGCGATAACCCTGTTTGCACTTTCTTGAGTTTCTCTCCTTTTTTGCAAGGCTGTGCTGTTGTTTCCTGGCTACTAAGCCTTTTATGATTCTCCTTCCATAATTTTGTTTTGCAACCAATCTCTCAATAATGAGGTTTACCTTTATCTCTGACTTTCCCCTACTCAAATGATGGCCAAGTTCATTGACAGCACACCAAATTGACTTGTATCTTGAACGTATCAGATGCTTGTTAAACACTGGTCAGGAGCATTTCGCATATCGAGTTATGACTTAAAATTTGCACTGGGCAGCAAGTAAAACTTGACTAATTACCATATTAATCTCTTGCATGGGAAATAAAAGGAAAACAAATATTATATTGTCCAACAAAACCTATAAGGAATTGGTCACTAATTAAAGAAGAGTGAAGTTATTGGCCTCAATGCCCATTTTTATTCTTCACTGATCTTTCAAATGATCCACAGCTCAAACTGTTTCTTGCATTTGCAAGTTGATCTAGTGATGATCTTGCTTAATCAACATTACTCTGTATACAAGAAAAAAAATGACTTATATGGCTTTTCACAGTAGAATATATTCTTGAGAGTCAAGACTGATTAAACCATAAGCCCTTTTCTGAAATGGTGCAGTTATAAGGCTGTCTTCTATTGCTAGCATGGGTACTGAATCTGAAGTAGATTACAACTGTGATTGCTTTGCTTTTTTTCTGGCAGATTACTACTTTACTTTTAGTTCATGCTAAAGGTTGAGCCAATTTTTGCAGGTACTTGCTATATTGGACAGGATTAAGGATGAGAATGAAAATAAGGATTCACCATCGGGATTTGCCAATGATGGATCATCTGAAAGCGATGATGATGGGGACTGGGAGGGTGACGACCCTGATGATGAAGGCATTATTTATGTGAAATAGCTTTCTAGTGCACTCTAAACTACATCGACTCTGGGACTAGACAAAAGATGTGTTGCATAATGGTAAACCACATGTCTATAAAGTTCAGCACATTTTAGAGTGAACACAACACTGTGTTTCCTGTGTTGCTTAGGCTACACAAATTTTGCCTTTTTATTGTCAGTGAATAGCAATGTTGTGCTTTTCAGCTCATGTTAGTACTTGAACTACCTTGTCCATCAAACAACGCTCATATAGGGTGTAGCTTACACAATCTTTATAAGAACAAGAAGTAAACATCGGCAGAACATTAACATCACTTCCTCAGAAGTTATCCACATTCATTTATCTCAATTGCGTTGCACTGAGTGAGCTTATTGCTACATACAATTTTACAAGAACCTAATGACTGCTATTCCTTTTACAGGGTGAAGGTGTTTCCTCAGCATGCAAAGAACATTTGCGTAATTCCCAAATTGTGGAAACCTTATTGAACCCTGGTCCGAACTGTCTAGCTAGTTTATTTTCCGTGTTTCTTGTATAATTCGTGTCTGATGAACGAATCAGTTATAGTATTACTTGGCCTTCCATGCACAAGTCTGGCTTTGCCTCTCCATTTCAAATTACACAAGTTTATCAGCTGGTCTCATCTATTACTGGGAAGAAATTGTAAGAAAGGGGTAAGCTATATGAATGAAGAGTAAGTATATTATTATAGTAGAAATTTTCGTCTGAAATTTGTTCTGGCTGACCTGGGTAGCAGATTCTTGTTGTCACAACGTACAAGTGATGGAGAACAACAAATTTAAGGATTCCTTCATAAGCAAAACTTCCATGCATGTATTTTGTGTTGAATATTATGTTTCCAGGATGTATTGCTACTGTGTAGTGACTATATACAGCATTAATTGCCTTCTCCATGATAGATTAAAGTGGTGGTCAAAATCCATTACATGATTAAAGAACTAAAAACAAAGAAAGGAATAACGAGACAACCATTCACTATTCACCCGACAGGAAAAAAAGAACTTGAACACAGGTCATCAAGACAACAAGTTAGCATATCTTCATCATTGGTCGAACAAACACAAACTAAAAAAGCTTTTTCCTGAAGGAATTGATGCAACAAGAAGATTATTATGCTAGCAGATCAACGCCAACTTTTCCCTGTTTGTCCAATATAATCCCTCAAAATTGGACCACCATTATATCATTGGACCGTATAAAACATTTCATAACTCTTGAATACAAAATTGAACAGTTACAAGTCGAAAATGATGGTCCTAAGCAACAGGCCATAATGAAAATTGATATAATGTGACTGTCATATATTATTTTTATCAGACAGCAAATGCAGCATGCTGCTCTCTATCAGTGATGTGGCTTAGCTTCAGCTTTCTGGTGAGACTTGGCTTTAGCCTGAAATAAATAAAGATGGAAAGGAGGTTACAGAGATAGTCTACATGGAATGACAAAGGCATATTAGCTCGTACTAAAACAATGTGGAATTCTTTGGTTGAGAAGTCTAAATATGTGCACTTGATACACAGAGCACTGTGGAAATTTGAGGCACAAGTTGTCTGAATATTATCCACGCAAATTTCAAAGAGGGTTTTGACATTATGTGACTAGAAAAAAATTCAAACACATCCCCCAACACTCAATGTGAATGGATGAAGGATTTCGGGGTGCTCATGTATCCTGAAGAAGGTCAATTGCAATGAGCAAACTGCACAACCACCACCAACAACAACAAAATACCAATGTAATTCCACAAGCGGGGTATGGGAAGGGTAGAATATATGCAGACCTTACCCCTACCTTAGGAGGTGGAGAGGTAGTTTCCAATAGACCCTCAGTTCAAAGAAGAAGAAAAGAATGAAAGAAAAAAAGTGTCAAAAGCATTCTAAAAAGAACATAACTACACCAAAATAATACGATAATCGAAGTGCAATAAAACAACAAACATCGAAGGACAAGAAACTCCATCAGTAATACTACGACTGCTAGTATGGAAAGATAGGTAAGATAACACTCTACTACCTACTAACCGCCCACCCTAATCCATGTCCTCCACAACCTCCTATCTAAGGTCATATCCTCCACAAGTTGAAATCGCACCATGTCCAATCTAATCACCACCCCCAAATACTTTTTTCGACCTGTCTTTACCTCTCCTGAAACCATTTATAGCCAACCTCTCACACCTCCGCACTGGAGCATTTTTACATCTCCTCCTCTTCACATGCTGAAATCATCTCAGCCTTGCGTCACGCATCTTGTCTTTCACTAAGGTCTCTCCAAACTTATCCCAGATCTTTTCATTTCTAATATCATTCATGGTATGGCCACACATCCAATGCACCATACTCATCTCCGTAACTTTCATCTTTTGCACATGAGATGAAAGATGTGGTGATGAGTATGTTGCATTGAATAAGCAAATTACACCCTGGATCTAAATTAGACAACTCATAAAGATAAATATCATTTCCAGTAAAACTTCTCTTTTGAGATAAGGTGACGGACTAGATAAATAGATAAAACAGGATCTACCCTACTTGAAGAGGAGGAACCCATTCAGTTCTTGCAAGCCAATGGGGTGCAAATAAGTATGCACTATAGTTTTTCTTTTATATAAAGAAACATTTACATCCTTAACCAACAAACTGCTCTACTTATCTTCCACGTTAAAGCATAAGACTGAATTTGGGCCTCGAATTCAGTTTGTATCAACATCATACAGGCAATGAGAACATAAATTCATGTATCTCCTTTCTGCTTCTGAATCCAAATTCATCTCATGGAAGTCGATCAGGTACTCTTGAAGAAATATAGTTAATATTTGTGCTATGCACATTGAGCGGTTATCAGATAGTTCCCCACCAACTACAATAGCTTTCTTTCATCTCATCTAATTTTGCAATTCAGCTTGCTTTTACAATAGTTCAATTAGCAAAAATCTGCTAGCCACTCTACCAATTAGATAGAATAATTTGAGAAGTTCAAACTAACATCTAAAATTCTGACAGCTAAAAAATTGACTGCTAAAGCAAAGAATTACAGCTTAAAGACGTTGAACAAACATACCAAATGAACAATTCACACAGAGTAGTCTACAAAATCAAGCAAAATGCATTCTTTTTCCTATCCAAAATTACCATAAAAAGTGGGTAAACTACAAATCAAGCAAAAATTCATTCATTTTCCAATCAAAAATTACAAATAAATAACTGGGAATCTACAAAAACAAGCAACAATCCATTCTATTTCCTGTCCAAAATTGCCAATATATAGTGGGGAGAAAGGAAAATACCTTGAGATACTTGAGCTTCATGCTACCATAGACAAGTCCAAATGTGAATGCTGAAGTACGAGCCACCTGCCCCAAAAACAATTAAATCGATCAATCAATCAATCACATAAGCATCAATCTAATTCACTCTATTCAGATCCATTTCTCTGTAATACTCTCAACAATATGATTCTTAAGACAAATCCAAAGCAATTCAAAATCGATGATTAATGAGTACATGAGATCGAAGCATTGAAGAAAGAAGGAAAATGGTTTTACCAGAGCAAGGGTACTGGTTCCAGAGTAAGGTCCGGGAAGAGGCGCCATTGTTGACTTCACAAGTAGAGAGCTTCAAGATCTCTTTTAAGCCCTAAAATTAGAATTTCACAAACCCTCAACTCTACCAACAAACGATAATTGGGTTATATCGTGTGAGCTGTGATCGGCTGTGCGCCCGCCTAGTGAATCCTCACAATGTCTATTTCCCTTTTTAGCCTTAACGTGAAAGCAAGGCCTTATTTGTTTATTTTTATTACTTTACTCCTATTTAATAGAGTAAACATAAAATGATTAGTTTTATAGAATACTTCTTGATATGAGGGTGAATAATAATTCATCTAATAGTACTCCATTATCTACTTAATCATTTCTTAATTAATATAATTTTTAAAAACGATAATAGTATACTTGGTCCCTCAATTATAGTGGATTCTAATTATTTGATATATAACACAATATTATTAATATTTAATTAATTAAAATGTATGTTTTGATCTCTTTTGTAGAAAATATATTATGTTTAGATTTTTTTTTAAAAGTATATTACCCTTAAATACAAGATAATAAAATAGTTCAATATATACACAAATGTTAAAATGGTAAAAGATTAATACTTCAAAATGTTATAATCATTCAATAGCAAGGAAATAATAATAAAAAATCTAAATAATTAAAATTTAAATATATTTAATCAAATCACAAAATATTAAATTATAATTTACTCAAGTACTACTGACTAGAGGAGAGAACTTACTCTTCTTTTTTTGAAAAAAATAATTTAAATAATCATTCATCTAATCGGTTATACTAAAAATACTCATTGAGAACCCTTCGGGGTGGCCCAGTGGTTTGGGCTTGGGACGTCCATGCTGGAGGTCTCAAGTTCGAAATCCCTTGCCAGCGAAAGCAAGGGGTTTGCCTTCTGGGTCAAGCTCGTCGCACCAGGCTTGCCTAGTGCGGATTACCTCTCCTATGTGGTTTGCGAGCTATTGCATAGGAGCGGGGGTTTTACCCTGTGCGCACCCAAAAGATAGCGGCTACGGATTTCCCTTGTCATAAAAAAAAATAAAAAAAAAACTCAGTGAGATGTATCTTTATATGTCTTAGTACATGTATTTTATTTTATGTGTATATAATAATCAAAATATAAAGAGGAAATTCGGTTGATTATTTGCGTAAATTCGATTATGTTTCATTATTACTTTGACAAAACTGATTAAAACTAATTAAAAATCTAACGATGACTCGATTAATTTTCACTATTACTTTGACAAAACTGATTAAAAATCTAACACTGACTTGTAAAACACGAATCAGCGAGTATTAGATTCACTCTCACCCACTCCACTACTGAGTCGAGAGATCGTCGGCGATAGGGTGTAGGAGAAAGGAATCTGAAAAAAATGGCGTCGAACCAAGTGAGGGCATCCCACATACTCATCAAACACGAAGGATCTAGGCGTAAATCTTCATGGAAAGATCCAGAAGGTCGCATCATCTCTAACACCACTAGAGACGCCGCCGTTTCCCAGCTCAAATCCTTTCGCGATGACATCATCTCCGGCAAGTCCAAGTTCAAAGATGTTGCTTCTCGCTTCTCTGATTGCAGCTCTGCCAAACGCGGTGGCGATCTAGGTACTTCCTTCATCTACTGCAGTTTATTGTTTTCAATGATTATTATGCTTATATTAATTAATCCAGTGTTATTGTTATGAGTTGTTTTCATATTGGTTCGAGATTTGTACGGATTTTGTAGGGATAAGATCTGAGATTTAAAGGATTTTCTGGTTGTAGAATAAGGCTAATTTGCTTTTGAATACAAGTTAGGATTTGGTATCAGATGGACTTGAATAGAGTAGTACGGTAAATTTGGATGCATGTACATAATTTTAACAAATTGAATGGCATATCAATTATCAAAAGATGATTATGCTGGGTTTTGATAGGGTTTAACTAGTAATTAGCTTCGACTGTGATCTGCTTGAAAGCAAAGTGTCTTGAATATTAGCTCGTTCTTAACTCATTGGAGTTGCTATTCAATTTACTTACTTCGATAAAGGCAGACTCCAGAAAAGATCTAGAGAAAGTATTGAAGTTTAGGAAACTGGAGGCTAGTTATTGAATAAGCTTATATTTGTTACTATTTGGAGACAACTTCTCAGGACAAAAGACTTGTAAATACTTGGAAATTTGGAGTTCTGTTATGGAATTGGATTTAAATTAAATTGATGTTTCACCATGTTCTTGCTGCATTTATCAAGTGAATATGTCTATCCATTTGCTTGAAGTCTTGAGCTGCACATGCAATCTCCCCTCCCGCCTCTTTTGTGCATCTACTAATTGGTTAGTAGATGCACCTTTATATGTCAAATCATTTGTATAGCATCTTTTCTGGAATGGACTGTAAGCAAGTTACGAAGAAGAAATCTGCTAATCATTTATTGCCGTTAAATGAGTTCACCAAAGCACTAGTCTTTTGTTTCTTCATTTAGTTATTTGTAATAAGGATCGAAGCACTAGTTTCTTGTCCTGCGAAAATTCTCTAAACAACTGCTTTTTAGGTGAAAGTTTTGATAAACTATCAAGACTTCTCTACCTTGAAAAAAGATTTTCTTGCAGTCTGAGGTCATTTGGTAATAATCAGTGATAGAAGCAGACAGATCGGTGCCTATCCCCTACTTGTCTTGATAAATAATATGCCTTCAGCAGCATGCATTTACGCTCGTTATTTGTCATAGATTAGGAATATGGACAGGTGGTGCACCAGATTTGACACCTAATCAACTTCTTTTTTTCTACCTATTCTCCTTTTTCCCTTTGTGTTGTTGACACTGATTAATAGTGGCTACAACTTGAAGATGCAACCCCCTCTCACCTGACAAAAACTAGTAAATCAGTTTTACTAAAACTGGGTGATCAAAATTATTCACTGTTAAATAAAAGTGGTGCATAAACCTGCTCAATCTTGTTCAAACCTTTTCTGCACATTCCTGTGGTTCTCTGTTTCTTGATAGCAGATTGAGCTGTTAGTTATCACATTAAACAGTGTAAGAACATTGGGAAAATAATATATCCTATAAGCTCGTTTCAGAAGAAAGAATGAAGAAAAAACCTTTAGTATTGGTATCAAGTAACTTGCATTATTTTTATGCTGCTCCAATTCTAATAAAATTTCTGATTTTCAAATGTAAATGTTCAATGGATTAAAGACAGATCATTTTCTGAAAAGTGTGTGGTTTTTATGAGTTTCTATCACTTGAGCTGAGTCCCATGTGACGAAATTTTCTATAGCTTCATATAATTGTCGTTTATTGAGCTCTGCTGGTTTTGCTGGAGTGGTTGATCAATGATCTAATATTTGCATTCTTATTTTGTGTCTCTAATAATGTTGTTTTGCTACAATTACGAAGGTTTACTTTCAAAATATCCTCCCTAATTGCTATTTTGTTTTAATATCATAACATGTTTATATTTGATAGATTATTATATTCTTGCCATATTTTATACTTGTTCAGCTATCTCATTGTTTCGTGCTATGAATCTTGTTTGTTTGTAATCTCTGATTCTTCTAAAGCTTTTGATGCCTAAATCTTTCATTCAATGTATACTTCTGGTTAAAAACTGCCTTTTATTTTAATGGTGATGTTGGATATCGATGTCAATCTTCTGTGCTTACTCTTGGATTGTCAACATCAAAAAGCTAATATACGAGCATTTTTTCTTTTACCAATAAAAAAAGAAGAGAAAATAACTAATGTAGAGGTACTGCTCCTTACCCTTCACTTTATTTGTCTTTTTCTTGTATGCTTGTTTCTGTAAACATCTACCAAGTCTCTATCTCTGCTGAAGGGCTAAAAGCTTAAGCGTTGGTGTCATTTCTGGCATCTTCAAAGGTGGGGGATTCTCTACTTTTTTCCAATGAAGAAGGTGTGGGGGTTTATCGTTACTGTATTTAACTGAAGAAGGGAATTTCCAATTGTAGTAATATATTGTCCCTGCAAAGGGAAAAGATGGAGACATATCTTTGTGGTGTGTGGATATAGTAGAGTTTTTCATCTTGTTTAATGGCGCATTTTGGTATCATTTCTAGCATCCTCAAAGGTGAATGCTTAATACGCTCATTTCATTTGCAGGTCCATTTGGTCGAGGGCAGATGCAGAAACCTTTTGAAGTTGCAACTTATGCACTGGAGGTTGGTGAGATCAGTGACATCATTGATACTGACAGTGGTGCTCACATAATTCTGAGAACCGGTTAACATTGGTGGAGAAAGTATCTACAGATTCAAGAGCAATTGCAAGTTGTAACGTTTTTATTTATTTATTAATTTTGGTGTTTCAAAGACTACCCTTTCCACGTTTGTGTCGTATTGCAGCAACAAAATTATAAATTTTGATTGTATTATCAGTCAAATACAACTCCAGATGCTTGATGTTTATAGACGTTTTAATCCATGTGTTGAGAGTTTCTTAACTTGTGTCACCCTCTAAATTCAATTACCTCGTGACTGATTGCAATCTCTGTAAGGTCTTCTAAATGAGGAATCTTTTACAGCAAGTCTTGTAAACCAAGGTTCGAATTTCGAATTCCTGCAAGAGTAAAATATTAGACGATTTTTTTCATCTGCTTAAGCTCCAGTGAAAGTTACCGCGCAGAAATGCCCGAACCCGCTTTGGTTGATGATTACACTAAGTTAAAAATATTATTTTTATGTATATACCGTGCATGTCCAGATAGCATGTACTCGATGAAATAGCGTGCAAGTTAACTTACATACCATTATTAATTTATTTTTACTTTTTTAATATGGAATCTTTGTGGACCAGATTGAGTGGTATGTATGTATGTGGATTGGCCTTTTTTTCCTGGTCCATAAATTTATAAGCCAATTTCATTGGTGGTCAGTGGTTATGCGCTCATTGTCAAGTTGATGCAATTACGTCTTGTAATGTTGATTGAATACTGTGTTGTGTTCTCTTCTTATCCATTGGTTGAAAGTTGTTTGAACAAAATGTGGACGGCGTATTTCCTTCTTATCCCAACTTGCAACTTTGACCAAAAATTGTCAAATTTTGAGAGTGGTTTTTTTTTTATATTGTAATTGTCACTAAATGCATAGGGGTTCAATAACATTTCTTTTTCGTGTGATATATGATTTTAATACAATGTAAAATTGTTAAATAGTCACACTTGCTTTAAGATTTTGAATGCAACAATAAATTGAGTATAATTTTAGAAGTGGGTCGAGTGAAGATGGTGTGTATACATTCTTACCTCTACTAGAGAAGTTGTCTTTGATTGACCCTCGAAACACACAAATAAAGAAAATGTAATTAATTACATAGAAGACGGAGGAAGGAGATGCGGAAATCAAACTCATGTCTATTATCCATAAATGATAAAACTCATTACGCACTTTTGCGTACTCCTACTTCAATTTATCATCTAACAATAATATAGTTTATTATAAACATTGGATATGAGTAAGTTTTTTTTCGACCTGTGGCCCTCCTCTCTCTTTTTCTGCTTTAATTTCATTAACCTTTTCAAGGATAGAGAAGCATTCCACTATGCATCACGTACAATGACTGTACTATGAGAAGGATATATATATATGTGGTGATTAATCTCAAAACTTGTCAATTGTCATGCCTATTTTTTAATTTATTTTTTAAAAGTAACTTTGATAAATTCAAGTCAACAAAAATAATACTCGACTTTTGGGAATTCAAAAGTCAATGTTTATGGCTGCTTTCTTCTAAACTTGGATTATATGTCTCTTCAAAATTATAAGTTGATTAAATAAAATAAACAAATAGAATCAAGTTTATTAGAGTAGCTATTTTTGTGACCATTAACATTACTTTATGGTATGTAATTTCACATCATTACGGAATCAAAACATATTAATTAATTTTAACAAGAAATAGTAAATCATTCTGATTCCTAGCAGTAGTCCCCATCAAAAAATTCGTTTCCCACACTTTTTTTCTTCCTACTTTCAATTGGAGTATATTTTACAATCACAAATATAGAAGAAAAACCATATTTTCCAAAAGTATTCCAACTTCTAAAAGAAAGAGAAAACTCCTACTCAGATCATTGAGTAAAATAAATTTAATTGAGATAAAAATGAAAGAATATCAAACTTGTTGTAAAACAAGAGAAAAATGCAAGAATACTTAAACAAGAAAGTAAGGCAAAGTGTGATGGAAAGTATAAAGTTGAGAGCCTTATTTTAATCTCTTCAATTGTGTATTTCTTAAGGGTGAAGAAGACCCTTTTATAAGAGGTAGAAATCATTCGTTTACTACCTTAACCAAAATACGTTAGTAATCTTTAATTCTTACATTAAATTAATACATGCATTACGTTAGGTTGATGAAAAGAAATATCCATATAAAATGGATTTGTAACAAAACTTTAATTTTAACATAAAATTAGAGAGGGGGAGGGGGGGGGGTGTTACTATTAGACACGTGATATAAAGTGTCACAAACGTATTTTGAGGGGGAAAAGTTTGAGAAATTAATACTCCCTTCGTCCAACAATATTTGTCCATTATACTAAAAATAGATGCTCAACAATACTTGTCTACTTTATGAAATTCATGGATAATTTTACACTTAGTTTCTAATTTATCTTTATCATTAATTATAGTCATTTTTCTATTACATTTTTCAAGACATTGTATTTATTACTCCATTCGTCTCATTTTATATGTCACATTTTTACTTTGCACTTGCATTAAGAAATGAGGTAACTTTACCCTTCTACCCTTATTTAATTTTTTGGAACTCAAGTTTTCAATCAATGAATATGAATTAATTTATTTTGATTAATTTATTTAACCAATGAACATGAATCATTTACTTAACTTTTCTAAGTTGGTCAAATGTATGTTTCAATGCTAATAACTCACAAGGGTAAAAAAGGAACAATATGCTAATTTATGCATTGATTTTATGAAATGACAAGTATTATGGACCAACTATTTATAGAAATGGATGACATATAAAATGGAACGGAGGAGTATATTCAAAAGGTGATATAGTAAAATTACCTTTCTATTTATAGTTTTTTAAGGGGTGTGTCAAGTCAATAGTGGACAACTATTGTTGGACAAAAGGAATATTAAAAATGCATTTTTTAGAATTGATTTGATAAAATAAATAAGTAAAAAATAATAATTTTAAAGTTAGAAATCTAGTTTTTTAAAAAATAGAATAACGAATTTACTATTCATTTTTAATTAGAAGTATTTTAACAAATTTAAATCATTTTAATACGTAAATACTTCATCTCGAAAAAGCAAAAAATTTCAACACAAGTTGAATTTAGTGGGACTCCCACTACTCCTATCGAATTTTGTTATTACTACTACACTTTAGGCAAAAGCCATCTCGAGAATCTAAATTGATAATTTGGCCAAAAACAAAAATCGCCGAAAGCTTATTACGAGTTAATTTCGCCCTTTGTTAAAAACTATATAATATAGTATAGTATAATATAACTACTAGTCATCAACATGGATTGTGATGTATTGATAATCTCAGATTCGAACCTTGAGTATGGATAAAATCTTGTTGGATCGCGTCATCTCCGAATGGGCCCTGCAGTGCGCGATTTGAATTTAGTTAGAGTTCCAATGTGGGCTCTGAACACATGATGGAAAACCAAAAAAAAAACAAAAAAACTATGCGTATGTGCCTTCGTGTTAGAATTACATCGATATTTGTAATATATGTACTCTATTAGTTATTTTATTTTTTTATCATTTATAGGATAATATATATCAGTCTTTTCATAATTTATACTTATATTATTGACTTAAGTCATCTGCGGCCTCTTGAAGTTGTTAGTATATTTCACTTAAACACCTCAACTAGAGGTTGTTCCTATTAAACATCTCTACCGTTCAAAACATGTACGTATAAAATACTTTTTGATGACATGACATTATAAGTGTAATACAATTGTAAGTACGCGCATAAAGCCAGATTATTATTTTTGCTGACCAATAAGAAAAGGACATATAAACATAAGAAAATTCATAATTTGAACATAATTTTTTTTTTTTAAAAAAAGAAAACCAGTTGTCTTCTCCAACTCATCTTCTCCAATTGAACTTCTCAATCAAAATTACCTGAACCTCATCGGCCAAATTCCTTTGCTACCAACCCTCGACACGCCCCTTTCCCATATAATCCTTCATTCTTTCTTTCTTTCTAGCATCATTCCGCTATCAACAATATCATCATCGGAAAAACATCAATGAAATAAATGACCAGTAAAAACACAAAAGATCAAAAGAGTTTACTGTTAAAGATTTTCATTTGAGTTGTAAAGAGAATTTCATCAAAAATAAAATAAAATTGAGTCAAAAACAATTCCGACTAAACTTCATTTTTTCCCTACAAAACTAATACGAATCTGAAGTTGTTTTCTTATATAATTAAGAATGGTTATCGGAGTGTACGATAATTTAGCTGTCAATCGTTGTGAGCACGTTCAGGCAAAAAAGAAAATGGCGAAGGACGGATGTCGGGGGTGGGTGGGTTGTTTTGACAATGAAGAAAAAAAGAGGAAGAAAGTTTTTTTTTTCTTCTGAAAACATAGTATTTTATTTTAATTTCTAATTTATTTTTAAATTGTTATTATGGGACAATGCCACGTGTCTTTTTTTGATTAGTTACAATGTCACGTCAGTCGCAAGTGTATAACAAACAATTTTCATTTTTAGTTGATTGTAAAAAAATGTTCGATAGGTATTTTTTTTGACTAAAAAAGGTGTTCAATTAGAACATGCCTAATATAAGGTGTTGAAGTAAAATATGCGGATAACTTTAAGGGGCCGCAGATGACTTAAGTCTATATAAATTTGTGAATTGCAAATTAAATATTGTATTAATATTTCCCTTAAATTTTTGAGACTCATTGTCAGCACACGTGATATTCACATCACAAGAAGCAATAAAAGGGACAAAACCTAAACCGCCTTCTTTGGCTATTCGCATAGCCCTTATTTCCTTTTTTCCCCTGTTTTCTCTTCCTCGCCACCCATGGCCGCCTCCGCCGTATCTACCGCCTCTTCCGCCGCCGTCACCAACAAGTCTCATCTTTCATCGTCCCTCGACAAACCCTTTTCTTCTCCATCCCAAAAGCTCTTATCTTTAGCCGCTAAAACCCTCCCAAAACCCTATCACCACCATCACAGAACTCTCATCACTGCCGCCTCCAAGAACCCATTAACTGACGTCGTTTCGTCCAAACCCAATCCGGATGGCCGTTCTTTTGATTCCTATTTCGATGATGACGATAAACCCCGTGAAGAGTGCGGCGTTGTGGGTATTTACGGCGACTCTGAAGCTTCTCGTCTTTGCTATTTAGCCCTTCACGCGCTTCAACACCGTGGCCAAGAAGGCGCCGGCATTGTTTGCGTTAATGATAACGTTCTCAAGTCTATTACAGGTGTTGGGTTGGTCTCTGATGTGTTTAGTGAATCGAAACTTGGCCAACTCCCTGGCGATTTGGCTATTGGTCATGTAAGGTATTCTACTGCTGGTTCTTCTATGTTAAAAAATGTTCAACCTTTTGTTGCTAGTTATAGATTTGGGTCAGTTGGTGTTGCCCACAATGGGAATTTAGTGAATTACAAACAACTTCGTGGTGAGCTTGAAGAGAATGGCTCAATTTTCAATACTAGTTCTGATACTGAGGTGGTTCTCCATCTTATTGCTATATCAAAGGCAAGGCCTTTTCTTTTGAGGATTGTTGAGGCTTGTGAAAAGATTGAGGGTGCTTATTCTATGGTGTTTGCTACTGAGGATAAGTTGGTTGCTGTTAGGGATCCTTATGGGTTTAGGCCATTGGTTATGGGTAGGAGAAGTAATGGTGCTGTTGTTTTCGCGTCGGAGACGTGTGCTTTGGATTTGATTGAGGCTACTTATGAAAGGGAGGTTCTTCCTGGTGAGGTTGTTGTGGTGGATAAAGAAGGGGTTCAATCTATTTGTTTGATGCCTCATCCCGAGCCTAAATCTTGTATATTTGAGCATATTTACTTTGCCTTGCCTAATTCAGTGGTGTTTGGAAGGTCTGTGTATGAGTCTAGGCGTGCTTTTGGGGAAATTCTAGCTACTGAAGCTCCAGTGGAATGTGATGTTGTGATAGCTGTTCCTGATTCAGGTGTTGTGGCAGCACTTGGTTATGCTGCTAAAGCAGGGGTTCCATTTCAACAAGGTTTGATAAGGTCGCACTATGTTGGTAGGACATTTATCGAGCCATCGCAGAAGATTAGGGATTTCGGAGTGAAACTCAAGCTCTCACCAGTTAGGGCAGTGTTGGAGGGGAAAAGAGTTGTGGTTGTGGATGATTCGATCGTTAGAGGGACAACCTCGTCCAAGATTGTGAGGCTGTTAAAGGAGGCAGGGGCAAAAGAAGTTCATATGAGGATTGCAAGCCCTCCGATTATAGCTTCTTGTTATTATGGAGTGGACACTCCTAGCTCAGAGGAGTTGATATCTAACAGAATGAGTGTGGAGGAGATTAGGGAGTACATTGGATCGGATTCACTAGCCTTTCTCCCAATTGAGAGCTTGAATAAGCTGTTAGGCAGTGATTCTAAAAGTTATTGCTATGCTTGTTTTTCAGGAAACTATCCTGTCGAGCCAACAGGCAAAGTTAAAAGGATTGGGGACTTCATGGATGATGGATTAAGTGGGGATATGGACTCCATTGATGGTGGTTGGCTACCAGGAAGTAGTAAAGTTCAGAAGAAGACCATCTTGAATGAAGTTAGAACCAGTTAAATTTTACATGTTGCTTTAGTTTTTGCTTTGGATTTTTCATGCTTTAACTATAGAAAATTCAATGCCTTTTTAAGTTTCTTTTTTTCTCCCCCTCCAAGTCATTCTTCTGTACTTGTATTTGGGATGTTACATCAGATTATCAACTAATCAGAATGGTTAATTATTGGACCATAGTATTTGATTTGCCAAATACACATCATTACTGTTCACAGAAGAAATAACCATAAATGGAACCTAACAATTAGGCAAAATATTCAAGTACCTAACGAGAAGAGGAACTTTGGGGTGACTGGTTAAGTTCGAGTTGTGTAAACAACTATGAATTGACAGTATCCATATTTATGTCTAAAATGATCTGCTTTATAACATGTCTTTGAGCTATGAACCTCTCTATTTGTTTCATTGACATGAAAGCACACCTAAGCATACATAGACTTGACACAACTTCTATCAAACAGAGCTTCATATCCTACACTTCTTTTTTCTTCTCCAACGATAGTGATAGTGCTTTGCCGCTTAATCCAGAGAAGGAAAGCAATGAAGCTAGGTTGTGATTACCATAGAATGGATGTTGATTCCATTCCATGGCATCACCAATTGTATCATCTATAACACTTTCAGCCCAAATCAACCGACTTTATCAAGAAAGATTACTTTTTCGAGGGAGGGGGGGTCTTAATATCGAACGAGATAGTGCTTTTTCAAATTTGTTGCCTAACACATGTGCCATGGCTTAAAAGAATGAACTGATATGACTCTATTATGACTAATACATAGCAAACAATGATATTAATAAAGCGATATAGACAAAATTGTCCTTAACACACCAAATCAAACAGTGATATACAACAGTCGCAAGAAATCACACCTTCACTTATATACTTGATAACTTAGATCAAATAGAGCTTTCTATCATAAGTTTATCTTTTCTTTTTTTCCCACGATAGCGATATTCGTTTGCTGCTTCATCCAGAGGTGGAAAGCAATGAAGCTTGGCTAAGATTATCTCTGATATCACAAAATGGATGTTGATTCCATTCCATGGTATCACTAATTGGATCATCTATAACATTCTTGTGTATTATAAGAGCATTTGCCAATCTTTGCTTGCAAATGAACATAGTCTCTGAGCCCATGATTTGGTTCTCCTTGTTTTGGCAATCAGTATTGCTTCTCAGGTACCTCTCGTCTTTCATGCTATCTTCGCCTGAAACAGGGCGATTGCAGAAACTCCCGAATCCTTTTATTCCAACTGTCACTTTTCGCGCTCTCTGCCTCTCCTCTTTCAGGAAACTCCTGTCTTCCAATAGCTCTATCACCCTCTCTGACATGTTTCTAACACTTGATCCCCAATTAAACCTGTTTTAATGGGAAAAAAAATTCAACGATGACGGAATCATCAAAGATTTGATCTTTACAAACTCCGTCTCTAACTTACTAAAGGCATGGGAAACAAAGAAATGAAAGTATAAAGACCCACCCTTTTTCATCAACATATTGAAAACTTTCCATCCGTCTGATGACATCTTCATCACTTTGAAACTCCTCTGCAATACTTTCTGGTCCATGAGTTAACAGGTATTCCAATAACATCACAGCCTTATAAGATGGTCGCCAATTTCTTCTATCAAATTTCGACAACCTGTTTTCGCGTAAGAACACATAAAAAACTAAAAATCCCAAATCAAGGAGAGTGCAAATAATATCAACTAGTAATGCAAAATTGAAAAAAAAATAAAACCTCTTATGTAGAATATCAACTATCCTCCAATAATCATCAACTTCAAAGGCTGCACGCGATATTAGCCTCATGGTTTGCATGTTTGGTGCAATCAAATCTCCAGTAGTAGCTTCTTCTGCCAGCCTTTAATTTAAATTTTATCATTAATAAACATATATCATTCATAAGATGTAAAAGAAAGTATGAAAAAAACTGGAATTAGCTACAAAATTTATGTGTCGCTAATTCCTGTTTTTTTTTTTTTAGTAGTGGAAAAGATAAAGGGAAGTTACAGTTGAGTATGAGTAACATCTGTAAGCGCGAGTCGAGCAGTCTTGATTTTCTCTTTGAGGAAGAAGGAAGCCTGCCTTTTGAATTCATGTAACAGAGGAGAATCCATGTCTTATTTTGTTATTGGGATAATGAACTGAAATGTAGTAAGAAGAAATTCTTGAATTTGACTGTTTTTTATTAAGTCCACATGAAATGGAAATGCAACTACTCCATTAACTTAACAAACTAACAACTACTCTATAAAGTGGATTTGCGTATGTAATGTCTCATTGACATACTGAAAACATTAGGAAGGATTCAACATTTGACAATTACATATTCTAAACCGTAACGTCACAGTAGAATTTTCCATTATTTTTTCAGGCTGTCTTGTCTTCAGTGTATGTTTGCATATATCAAAATTAAAGACTTGGATGCATTGGGCCCCGGGGCGGAGGTAGTATATTGATTTGACAGAACTCAATAGCTTCAATCTAAACCTTGTATGCGTGTTAAATATGTACAAAAGTTTAATTCGAAACTCAATTACTCATAATTGAGGCCATATCATAGAATATAAAATTCATAAAGGCCGAATCTTGAACCGACTCTTAGATGAGCAATTTCGGTCAAGACATCAGCACAGTAATACATTACCTTTCAAAGTCAAATAAAAGTGTTTGGAATTATAACAGTTAAATAGAGTACTTAATAGGTGTAATACCACCAGCTTGAAATGCAAGCCGTTAATCCCGTCAGAAAATATATAGGCAATGCTTAGATACCTAAAAGAGTAGTTATTAAAGGAAGAAAATACAGACAAGGTATCATAGTTTTTATTTTTTAATAAAGGTAAATGAATAAAAAAACAGTTTACCTAAATGACCAACCATCTCAGTACATTAATTAAGGAATTCAATTGATTAGACTTAATTGAAACGAGTATCTTATAAAACTATACATCATGTCTTCTACAAATACAATTCACGTTTCCAAAATGAACCTTTTTTATAAGTTAACCAAGAAGAATGATCATCTCAGTTGAGTATCAATAAAAAATCTGTATATAGAAGGAAACAATAATATAAACAAAATCGTAAGGGGTATATAAAAGCCCTAACAATAAGCTATAATGAATTGACATATCGATTTCGTACTTGATGATAAATAAGCCACTAATCATGGGAGGAGGAAGGTCGCTAAGAGCTCAGCAAAAATTAGAATCAGACGCATCAGTAATAACAACAAAATGGTCTTAGCCGTTCTCTGCTCTGTCATAAGCATTGGACTTGTGTTTTGGTGCAAACGAATAGCCAGAAGGAACCTTCCCGAGTACCAGCTCGGAGATCCTTACCTGTCGAGGGAATATATATAGCACATTACAATGAGAGAAGGATAAATGTTTGAAGTGCTTAACAATACTATGTGTACGAACAATAAATTACGTACCCAGTCAGCAGCAGAATCAGAGGCCATTAGTGTCTCTAGGTCATCCCTGCCGTAGTATGAGGGTGATCGCCAATTTATTTTTTGTGGGATAATATCTAACAGGCCAACTGGAACGTACCGACATGTGTAGCCAAGCCACTCCAACAAAAAGTGTCTGGTTGTTTCTACTCCTGCGCTCATTTGGTGCAAACATTAGGTATAGATAAGGATAATTTATCTTCAAAAATTTCTCAGGTAGAAGTATATCGCAAACAAAGCAAACTGCAACCAGAATAAAATGTATAGAGGAAAAACCCCATCTATTCAAGACAAACAATGGAAGGTTCTCCCAGCATACATGTAGCTCTTGCAATTACGTCTTCACAGATATTCAAGAAAAGAATGAATTACCATAGGATGTACAGGATGCATACATAAATTACTGGCTAGTGTAAAATGGATAACAAATTTAAAAAGAAGCATCACAGCCTCATATTTTTCAATGTCCAATCAAACAGGACGCTTCCCTAATATATCGGACAAGTGAACCTAATAGAAGAATGTTATAACAAGCAGTATCAATTCCATTTATCCTGGCTATAAAGGGCCAGATACTAAGCACAGTTCAGTAAGTCTGCACATGCCTGGAACATATTAGCATAAATATAGCAGTTCCACATGTTATCTTATCTCAACTTCTTATATATATGATGTAAAAGAACTAACATGTGATGATGTAAAGGCGACAACACTCAGTTCTATGAGTAAGCATGGATGCAAATATAAACATGATAGCTCATCTTTATGGCATGCTTCCAAAAAATTGCAACAATTAACGTCGGCTTGATTGACAAGACAAACTTCTTACTGTACGATAACATTACTCACATAACTATATACCTTTCGAATCAGAACCCCAGTGTTGAAGGCCAAACCGTGCATAATCCTTCAAGATATCTAGCCGCTCGCCAGATGTAATGTCCCAGTGCCTCTGTTCCTTGATTTCGGTAAATATCCAAGGCTGCAAAATTATGATGTGCTGTTTAGTGCAGATAAACTCTAAGAGGCACATATAGAATGAACATGCAACAGTAACAAATTTTACACAATGGAAATAGAAGAGCAGAAAACATTATACTACTAACCTTTACTAATGCACCTCGAGCAATCATACATGTAGAAAGTTCAGGACACTCAGTTTTGTGGTTGTTCCAGTCTACGTAAGAAAATACATCACCATTTCCAAGGACCTGTAATGACTTGGGGGCCTTTCGCACGCATTGATACACGTAATCCCAGTCAGCAGGCTTACTGTAGCGCTGTTGACGTGATCTGCCATGTATGGTTACTGCAGTTGCACCCCAACTACCCATATCTGCAATTAGAGAATCAATGCGATTTTTCCCCTCAAAATAAGCAGTTCGTACCTAAAGCAGGAAAACGGTATACTGTCAAGCATCTCCATAAACTCCTTAAGAAACCAAGGGCATGTGTGAACCAGATTGTGAGCAATATAAACCCAGAAAACCAATAAATTACTCCACAGCTGCCATTGGGGTGGGGACGGGGAATGTCATATCATAACGCCAATTAATTTTTTTGAAATTAATCATAACGCCAATTAATTACCTATGCCCAGGTATGTTGATCTCCAAGAGTTACAAAATAAAAGGGAAAGCAATCCACCCTACCTTGATAGTTACTGGTATACCAACTGTAGAAGAAGCAGCTTCTACTACACTCTTCATCCGCATTGGTTTTGTAAGAAGAGCTGATCCACCACCCTTGTTAACCACAACATCAATTGGGCATCCCATGTTAATATCAATAAAATCCACAGAGCATTCTTGTTCTATAAGCTCAACTGTCTTTGTAACAGTGTCTGGATATGCCCCACAAATCTGAACACCAAACAAATTTTCGGATGAATGCCGTCTCAGCAGTGCCCACTCAGCTGCTTGGCCCTGCATTAGCCATAATACGTGAATTAATAGATGGTTAAGTTACCTCAGGACCCATGCTACCCATGCTCGCATGTCATAAATCATCAAATGAACTTATGGGAAGTCTCAAATAGGGAGAAGGGTTCTAGAACTTAAAACAACCAAGTAAAGAAAGAGGTCATTTGAGATGGAAAATGGTGGACAAGAGGCAAGGACATGATTATCATAGAAGCCAAAGCACAAGTTGTGTACCCACCATACAAAACCATTGCAGATGTTTCTCTAAACTTGAGGAGGAGGTAGGGAACACATGAAGATTTATTTCTTGTGGAAACCAAAAGTATAACACACACATATCCAATTCAGTTGCATTTGAACGAACTCATGTGTCAAAGGGTTAACAAGAAAATATATGCAATTTTTATAATAGCACTCCTCAGCTTACTTCCTAACCATTAAATTACCACATAAAGTTTTTCACTGAGCCTCACTCTCATTCATTCTATCTCGAGGCATTCATGAATAATCTTAATGCTAACTTGTGTTTATCCCATCAATAATTAGCAGCGACTGACCTGCAAGAGATTTGTGCACATTGCCATCTCTCCACATGTTACATCAGCTCCTAGCACCTTGCAAACTCTACGAAAAGGCAGATTCCCAACTGTGGTCAAAGGAGCAAGATAGAGCTTGTCTCGAAAATCAATAAGCTTCTTTTCACGGGGGTGCAATTTAAGGCTTTTATCAGAATCTGTCATCGTATCAACAGTTGGCTCTGATTTATTCACACCAAAGTTGCCATCAGGAACTCCCCCTTGAACACTTAAACCTGTCAGAATAGATAATATCAGGTTCATAAGCTTTTATCTCTCCATAAGAAACAACATGAATGCTCATAAAGGAATAAAGCATCTAACAACCACTGCTAACTTGGGAGGAACAAATTTCATTGACAGATGACTTTGCCTTCTTTAAAGGTCTAGCATCATCAGCCAAATTATTTCCATCTACATTATCTTCTGGTGAAATGGAAGGACTGATACTGTCATTAGCAACTACATTGCTGTCTGTGGCCGACTCTTTTGGTGCGACTTGGCCATTTTCCCCATTATCAGCCAATGTTTTATCTTTAGGATTGCCCTGTAATAAGAAGTTATAATGAACAAGAGAAACAATTCACAGGAAAAAAATCATACAGGTATGAGATTGCTTCGTAATGCTCAAACACCTTGTTCATCAGGCAAAAACTGAAGTCTGTCTAATAAATAGTCACTTTTCCTCCCAAATTTGATATTGAAGAATGGAAGAAGAAATGGCGAGCTGCACAAACCTTAAGTCCAAGAAGTTTGAGAGTGGCTTCAGCCTTGGGAAACTTCATTTTGTTTTTCCACAGAAGTTTCTGAGTGTCCTTATTGAAAAAATTTAGTTCAGAACTCTTCCCAGGTAAATTCTCAGTTGGAGCTGAAACATCGTCTCTGTGAGTCCCTGCAAACCTACAAGCCAATCCATAAGAACATGGCCCTTCATAAACCAGAAACGGGCAGCTACCCTCTATATCAGCTGGTTTCTGCACTCAAAACAACAGCAAAGATTGTGATTTTATGGCATTCCATAAAGCATAACACGATCAGAACGATAACAAAGATCTTATTTCTTAGTTTACCACAGCTTTAAAAGCTTCCACATCATGACTAAACCGACATTTATCACCATATGGACACGCACTAACTTTTCCTGATTTGGCCACCTTAGGACAGAGATGCAATGGAGATTTTTGTTCCTGCAATCATTTCAAACATTTCATTTGCAGAGAAAAAAATAAACTCAAGTTGGAATCAACTATGTGCTAGTCGGGTGGGCTATAAATGTCATCTATCTCTATTGTATTTAGACTACTTCATTCCAATACTGGTAAGTAACTTTTCTTCCAATTCAATTCGCCTAATAAAATTAAACCTTTTTTAATATATAATGAAAATCACCTCACGGCGTTCACGCTTAATTTGGCGTTTGGATTTTTTGTCCTTAAGAAGAGGAGCTCTTTTGGCCTCAGCTGCATCATCATTTTCGACTCCGACAGTAGTGTTGTTGTTGTTGCTATTGGTAGAAGGTCTGGAAGGTGGAGGGCGAAGATACTCTCTCTTTACAGGAGCTATGGATTTAGCAACCAACTCTTCTGGGGTTCTAAATTCTTGACTCACTCCACCGTCGTCGGCGTTCGATGAAGGGGGTTGCAGTGGAGTTTCTGGCTGCTCCACCGCTGTTGCGGTTGCCGCCGGCAACTCGTCCATTAGGGTTTCGGTTTCCATGAAGTGTTTTAAGAGGCGGGGTTTTAAGATTACGTTTGCGGTTTTAAAGTCCCTGGTCCCGGTTAACTGTATTTTATAAACGGGAAAGAGTCAAAATTATCTTTGAACTATT
>JAJOOH010002090.1:0-36513 GCA_029582605.1 Solanum gracilifrons | reverse complement strand
TCGCCAAACAGGTTAGGCGAGTATCAGGCTATCTTTTCCTCGCTCTTTCAGCTGCTAGTTCCTTGTTGGCTCGATAGTGTCCATGTTTTGCCTATAACTTTAAATACCTGAAACTCAAGGTTGTTCATCAGTTATTGAGACAAATTATGCATTTGAGGACATTAATTTTATCAAAATATAGCCCTAAATGAGTCCAATTTGAGGACTCATCAACACCCCCAACTTAAACTTTTGCTCGTCCTCTAGTAAAACTCAAGTTCAGCCGTTCAAGCAGGGATGTCTCAAACAGTGCTACACAAAACTCGATCATGAATGAACATAACAAGACTCAATTTACACATGCAAGGATCAAATGTGTACCCAAAGATTCAAGTTGTGACACAACATTACCAAAAATTCTCAAGCTTGCAGTACTTGCTTCAAATGCAAGTTCAAGCTCAACTAAAGTATTCAAATGCACTCACACAAGGAATTATTCCATATTCACACACAATCGTTTACAATTTAAAGCCTCAGAATCAAATGCAACTCTCACACTCACAAAGATGAACACGTTGCATACTTTCACCCATAGGTTTGCCCATATTTTCTGATCAACATTTGTTTCAGCTCACTCAAGATCAAAAAACTCTTTTCAAGGCTTGTAATGAGGCTGAGTGCAAATGTATGGTAATTTAGGCTCACTGGCTTTCATTCTTATGAAATGTGGTGCTCACAACACTTCCTTTCCTTTTCCTTTATCATTCTCTTTAGTGCTCATAAGTCATCCTATTATTCACTTTCCATGGATTGTTTGGGAACCCCATTTCTTTTGTACTTTATTCCACAACTTTTTTTTCATTCTTTTTCTTTTTCTTTCTCTTTTCTCTCTTTTTTTATGTATGGAGGGGTTCTATTTTTCTCAAAACCATGGGTACGAGGAGACTTTCCTTGCACTTCTTGACTTGCCCTTATCTTTTTACCACACCCCCAACTTAGGCTTTTGGCCTAAGTTGGCTATTCAACTAACCACAACTTCATGAGGATTATGGGTGATGGATAAAGAAAGGTCTAGTTTGCATCAAGTTTCTTCTAAAGGAAGGTAAGGCTCAAGGGTGTTCAAAAGCGGTTCACACACTCACAAGGTACGTAACAAAAGAGGTATATGTCAAATTAGCTCACACTCTTAGAAGTTGCCTAAGATCATATCAAGAGATAGCATCACTTAGTTGACCGGACCAACGGGGCAAATTCTAGGATCCATCATGCATAGTTCATAGGTAAGCTCATCACACTAGGCATACTAAAGTCAAACAAGACTCCATACTTTTGCTAGTGTGCAACAGTCATCAAAACATAATCAATTTGATACATGGCTAATCACAACGAGATGCAAAGAGTTAACATATTGTCTATGCAACTTCATTTGGCTTCATCATAGCCATACATTCATGTTCGTTCAATTATGAGCACTATTTTAGTCGTCGAAATTGATCAAAACTGAGACTCAAATTTACAAGAGGGCAATCATATTTAGCATACAAAGGGAATGGTAAGAAGATAGGGAAGTGCTACCCAATTTCTACGCCCCACCAAAAAGACTCGACATTGCCCTCAATGAGCCAGCAAAACTGCAAAAATACATTGACATATATAAATAAATCAAAAAATAAAAACGGTCAAGAAGAATATGTAAAGTGTGAATAGGTAGAGGAAGGTGATAAGGGATCTTCACTAATGGGCGAGGTAGGTCAGGTCGCCGAATTGTATTAGTGATCCGCCGACTAACACAGGCGTCTTGCTGAATGGTCCAAAGCCTCATCTTCAGTTTCAATTTCCCCACGGCAAATCACATCAAGCACTCCAAGCAGGTTCGGTGATTCACCGAGAGTTCTTCCTCCAACAAAAATCACAAAAAAAAAAAATTTAAAATTAGTAATTGGGTTGCCTCCCAAGAAGCGTCTTATTTAACGTCATGGCATGACGTGGAAGTGCCTTCAAGCATCCTCCAGATACACTACTTCGACCAAAGAAATCTCTTGACATTCCCCAAAACATAATTTCAAATGTTGACCGTTCACTTTAAATGGGGGTCCTTCTTCATCTTCAACTTCTATGGCACCATTGGTGAACACTCGCTTTACTCTAAAAGGTCCAGACCATTTGGATTTCAGTTTTCTTGGAAAGAGTCTAAGTCGAGAGTTGTATAGCAACACCCAATCTCCCACCTTAAAGTCCCACTTGAGTATTCGAGCATCATTCCATTTCTTCATCTTCTCTTTGTAAATGGATGAAATTTCATAAGATCTGAGTCTAAATTCATCCAGTTTGTTCAACTGCTCTACCCTTCCCCTTGAAGTTTTTTACCAGTCCAAATTTAAAGCTTTCAATGCCCACAATGCTTTGTGTTCCAACTTGACGGGCAAATGACAAGACTTACCAAAAACCAACTGATATAGAACATACCAATGGGTATTTTGTATGCGGTCCGATATGCCCAAAGTGCATCATCGAGTTTCCTAGACTAGTCAGTTCTATTGGCATTCACTGTCTTTGTCAGGATGTTTTTGATCTCATAATTTGATACCTCGTCCTGGCCACTTGTTTAGGGATGATATGGAGTTGCTACCTTGTGCATCACCCCATATTTGCTCAGTGCCATTGAGAACCATTTATTGCAAAAGTGGGATCCCCCATCACTAATAATTGCCCTATAAGTGCCAAATCTTGCAAAGATGTAACGTTTCAAAAATTGGACAATAGTTTTTCCTTCGTTGTTTGGAAGTGCAATAGCTTCCACCCAATTAGAAACATAATCTACAGCCACCAAGATATATCTATTTCCAAATGATCTCACAAATGGGCCCATGAAATCGATCACTCATACATTGAATAGCTCGACCTCTAAAATAGTAGTGAGAGGTAATTTGTGTCTTCTAGACACTCCGCCTTGCTGTGACATTGAGAGCATTTCTTCACAAATTCATGTGCATCCTTGTAGAGGGACGGCCAGTAATATCCACTTTGGAGAACTTTAGCAGCGGTGTGAATATCACTATGGTGACCTCCCACTAGAGATGTATGACAAACATGGAGAATTTCTTCCGCTTCTTCTTTCGGAACACACCTTCTAATGACATGGTCAGCACACTCTCGAAACAAGTATAGTTCATTCCAAAAGTACTTTTTAACATCAAACATGAACCTTTTCTGCTGGTAAAAAGGTCAACTCATCCGGCATCAGCCCACACACAATGTAATATATAAAATCTGCATACCATGGCGTATGTTTGAGATATATTACAAACACGTATTCATCAGGGAAGAAGTCGTCTATGTCGACCTCATGCTCAGTATTTTCCCTTACTTCCAACCTTGATAAGTAATCAGCCACTTGATTTTCGCATCATTTTCGATCTTTTACCTCAAAATAAAATTCTTGTAATAGTAGCACCCATCTTATCAATCTTGGTTTTGCATCTTTCTTTGCCATCAAGTAACGGAGTGCAGCATGATCAGTATGTACGATTACTTTGGTGCCTAGCAAGTATGCCCGGAACTTTTCAAATGTATAGACTACCGCAAGCAACTCTTGTTCAGTTACCGTATAATTGTCTTGGGCACTATTTAGAGTCTTGCTTGCGTAATAATTTGGGTGAAATAGTTTGTTGCGCTTTTGCCCCACCACGACCCCAATGTCATACCACTAGCATCACACATTACTTCAAAATATTCGGACCAATTAGGGCTAATGATAATCGGGGTGGATACTAGTTTCTCTTTCAAACACTGAAATGCAGCCATACAAGCGTCACCAAAATAGAATTTCACTTCCTTCTCTAAAGGTTTGCATAATGAACCTTCGGTAGAACACTGCATGCCCCAAGAAGCTGTGAACACCCTTCACTAAAATCGACGGGGGTAATTTCTCAATTTTCGCCTTGTCAACTTCCATCCCCTTTTGTGAAACCTTGTGCCCGAGAACAATACCTTCCTTCACCATAAAGTGACATTTCCCCCAATTCAGAATCAGATTCGTTTCCACGCATCTTTGGAGCACCTACCCTAAGTGTGTCAAGCATTATTCAAATATATCCCCTATGAATGAGAAGTCGTCCATGAATACATCCATAGTGTCTTCGACCATATCCGCAAAAATAGACAACATGCAACGCTGAAATGTTGTTACGGCATTACATAGCCCGAATAGCATCCTTTTGAATGCAAATATTCCATAAGGGCAAGAAAAAGTGGTTTTCTCTTGGTCTTCCGGTGCAATAGAGATTTGATTGTAACTGGAGTACCCATCTAAAAAACAATACCACCCCATTTCCGATAACCGGTCAAGCATCTGGTCCATAAAAGACATTGGGAAGTGCTCTTTTTCGGTCCATGAGTAAAACTTTTGATAATCCATGCATACTCTCCACCCAATCATTGGTCTAGTCGGCATGAGCTCCCCCTCTGCATTTGGGACTACAGTGATACCTCCCTTTTTTGGTGCACATTGTACCGGGCTTACCCATTTACTATCTGCAATCGGGTAGAATACTCCCGCGTCTAACCACTTGATAATCTCCTTTTTCACTACCTCTTGCATTGGTGGGTTCAATCTCTGTTGATATTCCACATTAGGTTTACATTCATTATCAAGCCAAATCTTGTGCGTACAGATACCAGGATGAATGCCCACTATATCAGTTATGGTCCATTATATAGCTTTTACATGTTTTTGCAGTACTTCAATGAGCAAGTTCACCTGCCTTTCAAGCATGTCAGTTATGATAATCACGGGTAAAGTATTATTGGCTCCCAAAAAGAGATATTTGAGATGAGATGGTAGTGCTTTTAACTCCAGATTTGGCGGTTCCTCGGTTGATGGCTTTGCAAGAGGACTTTTTAAGGGGTCTCATTGTGGTTGCTTTTGGTTTACCCAAACCAAGCTGCTTGTATATTGCATACGGCATCAAATTGATGCTTGCTCCTAAATCGTACTAAGCTTTAGCAAATTGGAGCATACCAATGGTGCATAGGATGGTGAATGCCCCAGGATCTTATCTCTTATTGATTAGCTCTTTTGTCATAATTGCGCTGTAGTTATGGGGTACTTCTATAGTTTCATAGTCCAAACTCCTTTTCTTTGTAACTAGCTCTTTCATGAATTTGGTGTATCCCGACATTTCCAACAATGCTTCCTCCAGATGGAGGTAAATGGATAATTTCTTGAACACTGACAAGAAATTTTTGAACTTCTCATCTTCATTCTTCTTTTTCAAGCGTTGGGTAAGTGGTGGAGGTATCTTGGGTAAAGGGTGCATGACTTTTGGAACTTGAACTTGTTGCTCTGCTTCCTCCTGTGGTTTTTTGGCAAGGTTTTGTCGAATAGGTCATTCTTGTTCCTCCATACCTGGCTCTCTTCATGTGTTTGAGGATCTTCATATTCCATCACATTCCCTATTGCCACATTTCTGCTACGGGTAACTATAGCCAGCTCTCTTTCAATATCTTTCATCGGTGTTTTGCACTTTAATTGAGTTGGTAATAGACTCAATTGACATTCCAGCATTTTGATGGCATCATGAGAATTCACTTTACTGTTCAATGATGAAAAGTCATCTTTCATCCCTTTTAGCAATTCATCAGAGCCCTCAACTTTATTGAGTATATGTGACAATAAATCATTTACCCGAGGACTACTTGCACTACCTTTGGATTTCAGGCTTTCACTCAAGTGAGTATAGCCCTCCTCATTATTATCCTGCTCAGCCTAATCTTGCCAATATCTCCTTGGTTCTTCACCCTTATAATAGTCCTAACCTTGATTTCCGCCCCGCTGTTGATAGCGTGGGTGGAAACCCTCCTCGTATCTTCTGGAGTTCCAACCTTGATTTTGCCCCAGTATTGAGTAACCGGAAGAATAACCCTCTTCAACTCGAAATACTACATATGGTCCCCTTCATGTGTTCTTGTAGAATTTCTATTTCAGACAACATCTTTTTGATGCTTTCATCCCTCTCCCTTTCTTTATCGAGTTGTTCTTGTGTTAATGTGAGGCACATTGGGGAAACTTGATCATCTTTGGTGTACCATGCCTGGTTTACTTTAGTCATACCATCTAGGAGAAATGAGACTACTTCAAATGATTGTAACATTTTTCCTCCTTTTACCAATTGATGAGCTATCCCTTTATTAAAAGAGTCCAGAATACGGTAAAAGTATTGGAGCAACAATTCACCTAGCAGTCCATGCATTGGAAACTTACACAAAAATCTCTTGAACCTTGTCCATGATTCATGAATTGGTTCACCCTCCTTTTGGTTGAAATTCTGAACGTCGACCCTCAGTTTCATCATTCTTGATGGAGGAAAGAATCTTTCGTGAAAGGCCATAACCAAATCCTCCTATGATTTGATGCAGTTGTTTGGAAGCTCGACCAACCATTTAGTAGCTTCCCCGGTCAATGATAATGGAAATAAGCGAAGCCGTATGGATTCTTGAGATAGATT
Source organism: Solanum gracilifrons (assembly GCA_029582605.1). Lineage (NCBI taxonomy): Eukaryota > Viridiplantae > Streptophyta > Magnoliopsida > Solanales > Solanaceae > Solanum > Solanum gracilifrons. Next base: position 30,028 of record JAJOOH010002090.1, on the reverse strand, counting down.
CTTGAACAATAAAGGGGTACACACTTCCACAAAGCTTTGTATATGTTCGTACGGATCTTCATGCTCTAATCCTCCAAATAAAGCTCTTGAATGTATGAGCTGGAGTGTCGCGCTAGTAACTTCAAACATTGCATTTCCGTCTACTAGTGGCATGCAAATTGCACCCATCTCAACCACTTGGGCCGGGTTATAAACACTATTAACATCATCGATGTCGTCTCGATGAAAATCACCACCCACTGGATGACCCGCTTGGCAGCTATTCTCCCTGTTTGCACTCATATGTCCTATTGTCACACACAAATGCTCAAAATAAAACTGAAAAAATTGAGTAAACTATGATTAAGAAGAACAAAAAATTTACTGAACTAAGAATTTTCAAATAACACCACTCCCCGGCAGCGGCTCCATAATGATGTTTGCGTAATCAAGACACAACTTCCAATGCAAGTGTCTACAATCGTACAATAGTACAGTAACCCAACCAAGGGTTGGGGTCGAGTCCCAAGGGAGTGGGCTTGGAAATTAATTGAAAAATAAAATTAAGTTCTAATTAGTCATAGCTAAAAACATTGTCGAATGCAAACATACTAAATCTAAGGGGTGACACAAAAGTGTCGATTAACAATGGCGCTTTGTCACAAGTAAGTAAAAACAAGCAAAAATGCAAAGAGTACTAATCAAGGAGAGGGGATTCTTGGGATGTGATAGGAATAAGGATTAGACTAGATCATTGGGTACGTGATTTTCATAGTAGTTTCGTCAAAGATTTGTGACTAGGCTAGACTATAGTGGGGGTAAGCTTTCTCTCGAACAACTTACCCCGAATCAAATGGGTTCCTCTCGTACACCCACTTGCCACATGAAGAAAAGCCTCTGCCTTAGCCCACTCACTCTCTCAAGATGAGTGTGTGGGAGAAGAACTAGGGTTCACTCTCTCAAGCTGAACCTCATGTCGACCCACTCCCACTGGCCATCAATTTAGCAGTCTTAGTTTTACGACCTCTCTCTTGAGCAAGTCGAAAACACAAAGGTGAAATAGTATTTGCAACTACAATTTCATTAAGCTCCCTCACCTACAAAACGAAATCACATTTAAACAAAAAATAAACTAACATCAAGCAAGACCCAACAATTAATCTAACCCATATTCACAAAATCACACCGCAAGAATTGGGGTTTTAGCTAAACGTGTAAAAGAGAGAAATTTATACCAATATGAGTTTGCATTCAAATGGGTATGAATATTTAAGTCTCAAAACAAGTGAAGAGCAAAGAATCCAAGAGACCCAAACCCAAAATCTTGGAGTTGAAACCCTTTGAACCTTCAAGTTCTCCTCTCAAAATTTAGAACTCAAAATTCTATGTGAAAAGTTTTATATTAAAATCCGATACTAAGCTACAACTCTTCACGAGTATTTATAGTTTTCAAAAATCTATGTTTCAGCAGATCATTCAGCGTCATTAGTCAAGATCGGCGATCAACTCGGTGATCCACCGATGTTTCTTTGTCTCGCCTTCAATTTTTCTTCAATTCTTGATCTAAATCATTGTAACTTACGGCAATCTTGATCGGGGTCGCCGATTGATTTTGCAAATTTCCCTCTTCATTGCTGCTTCGCGCAGCAGCACTTGGTTACAACTTTCATCAGCACCTTCGGCGACTAGGTCATCTGACACCGAGTGGATCAGCGATACGCCGAACGTGATTGCTACTCGCCGTCATTTTTCTCATTTTTCGCTGTAGCTTTTTGTAAATTTTGGTGGTTTGGTAGCCTATTCAGCGTGTCGCCAAATGGTTTTGGCGATCTTTAGGTTTTCATTCTCCTTACTCTTTTATGTTGGCACTTTTGGAACATCTCGACGAGCAGATGGTCACATTGGCGTATCGCCAAACAGGTTAGGCGAGTAACAGGTTACCTTTTCCTATCTCTTTCAGCTGCTAGTTCCTTGTTGGCTCGATAGTGTCCACGTTTTGCCTCTAATTTTAAATACCTGAAACTCAAGGTTGTTCATCAATTGTTGAGACAAATTATGCATTTGAGGGCACTAATTTTATAAAAATATACCCCTAAATTAGTCCAATTTGAGGACTCATCAACAGCCTAAAGACTATTCAGTCGAAGAGCAGCTGAAGAAGACGCCTACTCACATATCCATTTTTCCTCTACTTATGACTTCTAAAGCTCATAGAAATTCTTTGATGGAGGTGTTAAGCGGAGTGAACATTCCAAAAGAAACCACAAGTGAAACCTTAGCTTCAACGATTGGACGAATAGTGGAAGCTAACATGATATCTTTCCATGATGATGAGTTGCCTGCGGAAGGGGCTGGGCATAACAAAGCGTTTCACATCGCAGTCAAATGTTGTGATAAGATTGTGACTCGAGCTTTAATTTATGGTGGTTCTGGATGCAAAATATGTCATATCACCACACTGAGGAATTTATGGGACAGATAACGGAAAGTTGTGTGAAAGTTAGAGCTTTTGATAGAGCGCAAAGAAGTATCATCAGAAAGATCTATCTCACATTACAGGTGAGGCCGACTGAATTCCCAATCCTATTTCAAGTGATGGATGTATCATCCAACTACAACCTATTGTTGGGAAGACCATGGGTTCAGCACGAGTTGCTCCTTCCATTCTTCATAAATGTGTGAAATTTGAGTGGGGTGCTACAGAATTTACCATCCACGGGGAGCTCAGTCACCCTTTTCATTTTGTTAATTCTATCCCAGTTACCAACGAGTTAGACGGAGTAAATTTTCACACTTTGGAAATCATGCAAGCTGTAAAGGTCAATGAGGAAGCAGAACCAGATGATACAAAATTATCAAATGCAGTAAAAATGGTTGCATCAGAGATATTGAAGTATGGGTATCATCCAAAGAGTCGAGTTGGACCAAAGTCCAATGGCATAGTTGATCCAATCCAGTTGAGGCATCGGAGAGGCACCAACGGAGTCGGATACGAGCCTACATTGGGAAGAGTCCACCACGGGTCAAGCAAGACAGTCTTCGTACCAGAACAAGCTTTGATTATAGATCAAGCAGGCGATGATGACATCATAGAAGGGATAGGCAATTTGTTCATGGCCATGGGTGGAGAAGAGGAAGAGATAAATCTCAGTAAATTGACTATTCGTGAAGCCGAACCTAGAGAAACACTACAAAAAAATGCTCAATTTATGGGGGTTATTTTATCAATTTATGGCGGTTTTGGGATCCCACAAATTAAATTGTGGCGATTTCTAAAAACGCTACAATTACCCTTGCCACGAGCATATTTGCAGCGGTTTTAGTAAACCTCCACGACGCTCCCCGCAAAATGACTTTTAATTTGAAGAGGTTTTTCAATATCATTTTGTGACAGTTTAGAACCTACACAGTATGATCTCAATATTTTAAAAATTAAATTTGTGTGGATTTAAATTTGTCATGACATGAGATTAATATTCAAATATATAATTTGATTTGTGGAATCTTACAAATTTATTATTATTATTATTATATTATTATTATTATCATTTTAATAATAAATGTGGAATTTCATTTTCATCAGGTCTTCAAAAGAATGAATATTTTTTGTAAATAACACATTTAAAGCAAATCAAATTTCATTAAATAAATTTGTATTAATAAGTGTCACAAATTCAAATTATATCAAATAAAAATAATCCAAACTTTTGTATAACAACTTCAACATTACAATTTTAAATCCTTTAAAATCTACATCAAAATAAATATCGAAATATTCTATAGCATGCATTTCTTTGGTGATTTAAGTTGTTGTCATCCAATATTTTTATCCAAAATGAAATAAGCTCAATCTCCGCATCTGAAACAATGAAAACATTATACATAATTAGATAAACATATATTGATACATATATCTTTGTACATGATAAAAAAAAAAAAATTCAATTCAAACATAAATTCATATAATGTTTTGATTTGACAAAAAATTATAAGATTATGTATTTGATGTTCTCTGTTAGACCATAATAATAATAATAATGTGAATAATAATGACTTCATGACTATTCCTATGTAAGCACAAACTAAATTTATATTTTTGAAAATCATGTAAAGATGCTCATTCTATTTAACATGTTGGTTCAAATATTTCTAACTTTTGATAATTTACAAGTTAGACTTTCTTTTTTGACCTTATTTTATTTTTTCATTTACCAAAAAAATAATTATAACTTCAACAATTTTCCATATTGAATAAGTTATATTGATATCGATCACAATCTAATATGCAAAATCGTCCTTTAATTTGTAATAGTCAAATCCAATCAAGAGTAAAATGATAACATCATCCTTAACTAAACAAAAATAAAATTGAGGCTTACCATAAATAAATCAAAGATTGGGTATGAATTACTTTACGATGTGGTGAGAATTTAAACAAATCCTACAATATGTAAAATTATTGATACATTAAATTTTATTAACTTGAAAAATAAAAAATGCCTATAAACTAAATAATAATATAAATTCTAAATTCTAATATGAATCATCAAACTCACCTAACAAAGAATTACCTTTATACTCAAATAGTTATTTACCATTTGTTTCACTTTGCAATGCCTACATAAAAAAAAGTAATTACCAAATTCACACAAACAAAAATGAAATAAAAAATAAAGTAAAGAAGAGTGAGAGAGGCAAAGGGATTAAGGAGAGGAGAGGGAGTTACAGAAAAAGAAATGGGTTAAGGGGAAAGGAAATGGGATGTGTGTGTGCGTGTTTTAGTAGGAATGGGTGGGAAGGAGGGGTAGTTGTTTCATTTTGATTAGATTTGAAAGGTTTTTAGGGGGAAATTAATTATATTTTTAAGCTTTTTAAATATTTTGAAGGGAGAGGTTTTTTTGGTTGAGTTGGGTCAAAATAAAAGATAAAAAGATTTTTTTATTGCATAGAACAAGCTTTTATTTTTAAATTTTTATTAATTTGTTATGACAATTGATTAAAACTTTTCACCTTAAAAAATCAACAAGTACTATAAAAGCTTAAATAAACTTAAAAAAATCAGACAAAATAAATATAAAAGCAAATGACTATTTATTTGAAATTTGAGTTTTATATATATATATATATATATATATATAATTTGATAATTATAAAATTTAAAATTTTGTGTTATGATAACCAAAATCACTAAATAATACAAAGTAAAGTATAACCATATTAGATAAAATGTTGAAGTAAAATTACATCTACAAAGTAAAAAAAAATATTCAAAAAATATTTTAATAGATAAAAGAAATAGAGGATCAAAAAATTACAATCAAGTTAAATTGAAGAAGGAAAAGGGTGTGAATATATGATGAAATTAACTTTCAATATCAAATGTATTGTATTATATAATTTGAAAAAAGATTAAAATAAAATAAATAAGTAACGAATTTAACAAATTTTTGGGGGTCGATAAACGCCACAAATAATATTAAATTGTGGTGATTTTCTAACCACCTTAATAAAATCACCACAAAATTTTTTATACTGTGGGGGTCAGAAGAAAATGTCACGAAATGAATTATACGTGGGACTTCTAAAAACTCCCACAAGTTAACTACTACAAATTAAGCATTTTTTTGTAGTGAAATCTTGCAGAACTAGACCATCTGCATGTCCTTGTTTCAACCAGAGTCCTGGTAGTGTGGAAAAGAAGTTTTAATTTTAAAATTTGCATGATCAAATTGAGGCTTGAATAATGCCTAATATTTTGTTGCTTCGCTCTTCTAAAAGTTAGAATGCTTTGAAATAACAAGTCTTTATTTTTCTTAAAATTGTTCTCGTTATTTTAAATATCTATTTATTTTTACTTACCTGTTGCACTTTCCAGCATGTAATAATAATCCTCATTCAACAGTTATGACATATAATGAATCCACCGAGCACGGTAAAAGCAATGAACAAGATCACGGAGATTACGATGAAAACATGATGCCTGAAATCTACCACATCAGATCAAGCAAGTTGAAAGTCAGAAAAAACTCAATATGGATGAAACAGAGGTTAACTTAGGATATGAGGAAATCGTGAAGGAAACACGAGTCAGCATACATTTGGAGGATGAAAGAAAATAAGAGTTAATAGAGTTGCTTAAGCAATATGTTGTGGTATTTCCATGGTCGTACGATGACATGCAAGGATTAAACACTGATATTGTCTCACACAAATTATCAACTGATCCCACTTGTCTACCTATTAAACAGAAGACAAGAAAGGTCAAGTCGGATTTGGGTTTGAGGATCAAGGAGGAGGTAATTAAGAAAATTGAGGAAAACGTTGTGAGGGTTACAAATTACCCCACATGGTTAGCCAACATTATGCATGTGCCAAAAAAGAATGGAAAGATCAGAATATATGTGGACTATCCAGATCTCAACAGAGCCAGTCCTAAGGATGATTTCCCTCTTCCGAATATTAATATACTCATTGATAATTATGTAAAACATGAGTTGTAAACATTTGTTGATTACTTTGCATGATATCATCAAATCCAGATGGATGAAGATGATGCAGAAAATACAACATTTATCACTCCATAGGGAGTTTATTGCTACAGAGTAATGCCATTTGGTCTCAAAAATGTTGGTACAACCTACATGAGGGCCATGACTACCCTTTTCATGATATGATCCACAAGAAAATTGAAGTGTAGGTGGATGGTGTCGTTATCAAATCCGAAAGAAGTTCAGATCACCTGGATGACATACGAAAGTCCTTTGAGAGGTTGCCTAAGTATAATCTGAAGTTGAATCCAGCAAAGTGTGCATTTGGAGTATCTGTAGGAAAACTATTGGGATTCATCGTTAGCAGGAAAGGCATAGAGTTGGATACATCAAAGATAAAAGCAATCCAAGAGCTACCTCCATCCAAGACCATGAAGGACGTGATGAGTTTCTTGGGAAGACTGAATTACATTAGTCGGTTGATAGCTCAATGCACAGTTATCTGTGAACCCATATTCAAATTATTGAAGAAGGATACTGCTATGAAATGGACAGAGGAATGCCAAAAGGCTTTCGATAAAATCAAAGAATACTTATGCAACCCACCAGTATTGGTTCCACCAGAGTCGGGGAAGCCTTTGTTATTGTATTTGTTTGTCATGGATAATACATTCGGATGTGTATTGGGGCAGCATGATGAGACAGATAGGAGAGAGCAAGCCATTTACTATTTAAGCAAGAAGTTCACACCATACGAGGCCAGATACACCTTGTGGGAATGAACGTGTTGTGCTTTGACTTGGATCGCACAAAAATCTAGGCATTACCTATCTTCACACACCACGTACTTGATCTCAAGAATGGATCCACTCAAGTACATCTTTTAGAAGCCAATGCCTATAGGTAAACTAGCAAAATGGAAAATTTTGTTAAGTGAGTTTGCTATTGTGTACGTGACACAGAAGGCCATCAAAGGACAAGCCTTGGCTAATCACCTTGGGGAAAACCCGATGGGTCAGGATTACTACCCGCTCACGTCCTACTTCCCTGATGAAGAGGTTTTGTTTGTAGGATAAGGCATATAAGTGTCGTATGATGGATGGAGGATGTTTTTTGATGGAACATCAAACTCTATTGGAGTTGGAATAGGAGCAGTCTTAATTTCCGAAACAGGTCAGTATTACCCAATTTCAGCCAAGATTAGATTTTACTGTACCAATGACATGGCGGAATATGAAGCTTGTATTCTTGGACTCAGGATAGCCATAGACATGAACATCAAGAACTCTTGCTAATAGAAGATTCCGACTTATTATTTCATCAAGTGCAAGGAGAATGGACCACTAAGAATGTCAATCTCTTGCCTTATTTGCATCACATAAAAGAGTTGAGTAGGAGATTCACAAGGATTGAGTTCAGGCATGTCCCTCGAGCTCAAAATGAGTTTGCCAATATTTTGGCAACATTGTCCTCGATGATTCAACATCCAGACAAGAATTACATCGGCCCTATCGACATGGTGATACATAATCAACATGCATACAGTTTCCAGGTAGATGAGGAACTGGATCAAAAACCCTGGTAGTCTGGTACTATGACATCAGAAGGTTGATAGAAGTACAAGAATATCTTGAAAATGCCACAAGCAGGCATAAACGGAATTTTGAGGAGGATGGCCAATCATTTCTTCCTTAACGTAGAAATCCTACATAGGAGAACTTCAAATTTAGGATTGCTGAGATATGTCGACGCGGTAGAAGCGGCAAGGCTTTTGGAAGAAATACATGCAGGAACATGTGGACCTCACATAAATGGGTTCACTTTGGCAAAGAAGATTCTAAGAGCTGGATATTTCTGGATGAGCAAGGAGAGAGATAGCATCTGGTATGTGCAAAAGTATCATTAGTGTCAAGTGCATGGAGACTCTATATGGGTTCCACCGAATGAGATCAATGTGATGGGTTCCCCTTGACCATTTGCCGCTTGGGGCATCGATGTTATTGGACCCATAGAGCATCTCGCATCGAATGCACATCGTTTCATCCTGGTAGCTATCGATTATTTCACAAAATGGGTCGAAGCTTCGACATACAAGGAAGTGACTAAGAAAGTAGTGGCAGATTTTGTTCGCAACAACATAGTTTGTCAGTTTGGAATTCTAGAATCAATCATAACAGATAATGCAGCCAACCTCAACAGCGATCTTATGAAGGAAACTTGTGAAAGGTTCAAGATTGCTCATCAAAATTCCACAGTTTACCGCCCATAGAACAATGGAGCACTGGAGGCAGCAAATAAGAATATCAATAAGATTTTAAGGAAAATAGTGAACAGACACAGGCAATGGCATGAGAGGCTACCGTATGCTTTACTCGGTTATCGCACCACAATCAAAACATCAACTAGAGCAACTCCTTATATGTTGGTTTATCATTCGGAAGCAGTAATTGTCACGACCCGATTCTAGACCCTAGATGCGAAATAGCATACAAGACTCCGAAAAGCCTCATACAATCCCATAACATTCATAGACATAAGGTAAAAAAAAGTGCGGAATTTAAAACTTTTCTTTTATAAATCCAACAATCGAAAACATGAAAAGCAAGTGGAAGTCTACTGTCTCACATGGCCATCTTAGACAAAATCTTGAACAAAAGTACGGACATGGCCCTTTACAATAGAAATCTAAAATAGTCAATTACATGAAAGGAAAGAAACATAAAAAGTACTTGTCCTCGATCTATGCGAACGTACCAAAATGTATTGGAAGAACTCAAATCCAAGCTTCAACTAGAGAGAATCAAATCACTTGTCGGAACCTACACTTGTAGTAAGCATGAAGAAAATATGGGTTAGCACAATTAAGTACTAAGTATGATAGGCATGCAAAAACCATACTTAAACCGATATGCCATTTTGAGAAAACTTCATGAACATAAGCATAAGAGGCATAATATAAGACATAATCAATCATACAAGTCATTTCTTCACATTAGAACATAATAACCCATATAAGACATTTCATCACATTAAGACTTCACCTCAAGTAACCCTCAAGCTATACCTTGTGCAATGAATGAATAGTGTCCCATACAACCATCCACACTAAAGTACCACCTTAAGGTCACCAAAAGTGAACTTACCATTAATTATTTCCATCTTCACACAATACTCATATATAAGAGACATAAACATTTCATAAGTCATATCAACATGTTAGGACCAACATCTAGGACAACCCTAAGTCATACTTGTGCAATGTATGAGTAGCATCCCATACTACTACTCACACTAAGTACTCATTTGAGGTCACCATAGATAAGGCACATTCATATTCAACAAGTAATAACAGGGAAGTAACTCATAATACAATCCAAGTATAGCATGCATCATTACATTAAACATATAAGTCAACATTCTTTATTAGCTTCATTACATTAAGAGCACCTTCATTCATTAACCATTAAACCAACAATCTCATTAACATGATCATAAGAAACCACTCAATTCATTTAACATTATAAAGGAACACACTATAACCCCTCTCAAAGCCTACTTGTGCAATGTATAGATGGCGTCCCATACCACCACCCATACTAGGTAGTGCGTTCTTGAGAAGCCATAGTTCATTAGAATTCTTGTGGGGGGTAAGCCTTAACTGACATAGACCATATGAGCAATTCATGGAATCCCGATGTCACCCTCACTAGATAAGGGATTCCTACTTGCCTAAGGTAGGACTGTTCATTTTATCTTAGGTAGATCCACTAGCTAATATCCTATGTGGGCACATAGTTATGCGATAGGGAGATTGCTACTAGATACCCCGCCTCGACTCATATATGAGCATCCATCTCAAGAGGTTGCTACTAGATACCCAGTGTAATACCATGTATCCCAAACAGACCAAAAATGTAGATTTTGAGAAGTTGCAAGTGCAACCCACGGTTGCCACCCTTCGACCGTAGGTCAGACCACAGCTCGTGTTGGTGGTCCGTGGTTCACCACTTCAATCCCTCCCCAAACCCAGCTCAAAAAATCAACTAAGTCTCGACCCACAGACAGACCCACAATTTGTAGGCCATACCACGGTCTGTGGTCTGTGTTTGTGGATCTTGGCCCCCTTTACCCAACCTCTGACGTGGACGACGGCCGACCAGCACGGACCATCGTTCGATCCATGGTCTGTAGGTGTGATCGTTGGTGAAGGCCAGCAGCCAATTAGGGGGAAATTGCTAATTGGGTCAACTTAAAATGACTATCACTCCAAGCACAAAAGGAATTATGTGTCCCATGACCTATGAAAATATAGATAATTGAATTATCTTTCTAACGCCACCGGGTTTGCTAAATTCTAACCTTTGAGTAAAACGTTATACTCATTTTAGTGAAGCCATGTCTGCCAGACTTAACCTACGACCCTAACCTACGTCCCGTAGGTCCCGTCCATCGGTCACTCCGAGAGCAGGTAATTCAGCGGTCTGTTGGTCTTTTCCTATTTTGTTGGACCCCTAAGCTACGTCATTTAGACCCTAAATTATGATGTTTTACTCATTTTAAGCCTAGAAACATAACTAGAACTTACATAAGTGTAGCGACCCAAGAGCACCCCCCTAACCGTTACCGGCGTATTCGACCTCTTGGAGGTCTTATACAATCCCTTAGTATTCGTCATAGCATTTATCATAGAAAAATAGCAAAAAATTTAAAACGTTTTTATAATATAACACAAGACTTAAACAGTCACCTCATTTAAACCTTTAATACAAAATCGGAGTACTATGTCTCAAGGTAGCCATCTTAAAACACGACTACAACACAAGAGGGATATAGCCCTTACAATACAAAAGAAACTACTATCTAGTACGTTTAACTTAAGGAAACTCTTTAACATAAAGGTCCTTGAATCTTTAAGGACACACCCGAACGTGAGAATAGTAAGCCAAGCTCATCACTTCTAAGAAAGGCCCTTTAGCCACCACCACCTACACTTGGTGTAAAAAGATGAAGAAGAATGGTGTTAGTACAAGAATGCACTAAGTATGATAACCATGCAAAACATGATTTTAAAAGGGAAATTTAATTGGAAACCTTGCATCATGCCTTTTTAGAGAAACTTCAAGAACATTTAGTACAATACGCACAATATAAACTACATACATCATCATACACACGGAAACCATTCATAATAGCACATAGAGCCACTTATAACATTTTAGCCGCATTCAATGCATACCATACACTACCTTCCTCTTTATCATAACTCCTTTCCTTAAGCAACCCTTAGGGAATACTTGGTGCAATGTATCATCTTAAGGTTACCAAGGGTAAACTTACATATAGTCGTCATCAATCCAACCACATATATTCATAGAGTCATAAGCCCACCGTAAGACATAGTCTTCACATAGGAACCATCACCTAAGACAACCCTTAAGTCACACTAGTGCAATGTGCAAGTAGCATCCCATAATACTACTCACACCAAGTGTTCCTAGGAAGCCACCAGACTAGGCACATCATATTCAACAAGTCATAACATCTTCATTTAACATTAGACATAAGACCAACATACTCCATAACATCATATAAGGACTCATTCATTTACTACATCACTAGGCATAACCCATTTAACTCATTTCATAGGTAAACCACCCTCACAACCCCTTCACAAGCTCACTTGTGCAATGTTAACATGGAGTCCCATAGCCCCATATATACTAAGCAAACCCATTAAGAAGTCATAAGTGTAATTCACATGCATAATCATACTTCATGTCTTGACATAAGTAAAGCAACCTTAACATGCTTTCATATTAGCATACATAGACTTCAGAATTAAATATTTGTGTACTTTGTTCCTGTTGAGTGGCTCACTAACACCATTGCTTATGTTACAGATCCTGGTATGTATTTTTACAGTAATTAATTTATGGTTATGTTATTAAGGATAAATGAAAAGATGTAATAATTTTCATTTTCCTTTATAATATTAATGTTTGTTAATACATAATCTTTTATGTAAGATAAAATAGTGTTTTAGTTTTAATGACGGATAGATTTTAAATATTATTTTATAAATTCCACGATATTAAATTCCTGCACGAAGCGCTGGTGATTTTACCAGTATATATACTACCTTAAAAGCATGAACTCCCAAACTTGAATGTTGAATTACTATAATACTCCCAATTAAAAATACTCAATTTATTTTATTTATTAATTAAATAATATTAAAAGTAAATATCTTTTCACATTAAAGGGTTGTGATTTTTTCAAAGGGGTTTTCACTTTTTTGACGGGTTGTGACTTTTTCGATGAGTTGTGACTTTTCTGAAGGGTTGTGATTTTTCCAAATAAGTGTGAATTTTCCAAAGAGTTGTTCCTTTCCGATGAGTTGTGACTTTTCCGATGGGTAATGACTTTTTGAAAGGTTGTAACTTTTCTGATAAGATACAATTAGCACCTATTCATACTACTATTTGTTAGCTATAAATAGAGGGTTTCCTCTCACTTTTAAACTATGATTTTTTTTTTTAAGTTTTCTACTCTTCTTCTTCTTAAAAAATCTTAAGGTTATTTGGAACAGTTGATTAACTTAAAAATTCAACGAAATTTAAGGTGCCACATAAGAAAGAGTTTGTGAACAAATTGTAGCAAATCATTCATCAATTCACACTCATATTTTTTCTTACGATTTTCATGAGTTAATAGTGACGAAAAGTTGTGGGAAAGACAATAATAATAAACAAAAATGAAAAAAGTCACATGATTTGGGTAAGATATTTCTTCTTTATTTTTTCATTTTTTTTATTCTTTCAGCCTCAAACAAAGGAGTTTCTTTCTAATTTTACTAAAACAACAGGCATCAACATAGTCCACTGAATTATTAATTTTGATGTTATATCCAATATTTCAAAAATAGATTTTCACTTTTACTTATAATATCATAATATAATCAGGATAATAATTTTTTTAATAGATATGTCAGTAAATATGAACGGAGAAAGTAACGTGTTGGTGGGATAATATTTCAATCATATGGAACACTACAGTGAATATAGCATGAACACATATTTTCGTCTTACTTCTTCATTGTCTATGTATTGTTCCATATATTTTTTATTTTTTATATTTATAAAGAGAATGCAAGTATTTAAGTATCAATTTCCTGTTATTTTGTGCTCATTTTAATTTTAGAAAATTTTATGTCACAAGATATACTCCTTGGTAGCTATATAAAAATAGATAAGAAAATAGGGACTGATCATAAAATATTCTTAAATCAAATTAAGGATTCTATAAATAATACTTTAAATTTTATTCATCAATTAATTTTTATTATTGAAAAAGGTAAATATTTTATATCACAATACAAGTTCTATAAGATACTAGATGCTTTCATTAGACAACAACTATATGATATGTATACAGCAAACAAAATGAGAAGACTACAATTATACAAAGATAAGGTAGAAACTTAATGAAATGAAATATTTTTCACCAAAGCTAATGTTCATATATAAGAATAAATTATGCTACTAAAATGTATATATATAACAAAGTGTTGGTCAAGCTAAATATTTGGCATACACTCAAGCCTCTATTTAACCATCATTCGTTATAACAACAATGTAACTTCTTTTTTTTGTAAAATTACCTCTCTTTGATAGTCTTACTCAAATATTAATTGAGTAATAATATTTTGTAAAAAATAGATTACATATAAAGATAAAATATTGAAATATTTATGCTAATCCTTATTAATGTCATGCACATACTAAATTTCAAGTATGAATTTTTGAGAGAATAATTGTACTTAAATGGTGTCCATCATTTATGTTCGTAACCTCAAGAATAAAGGCTATTGATATTTTTTTTTAAATATTGGTTGGTTAGATTTGTTTACAAAATTGAGTGAAGTAAAAATAATACTACTAAAGAAATGTCACTTTCTCACCATATTTAAATTCTGAATGTATTTTGAAATGTTTCAATGATATCTGGTCAATATGATCTCAAAATACATGTAACTCTATGATAATATGTATTAATCATTTAAAAACATTGGTACTATGTTCTTTCAATTATAATTATTTACTACAAATATTCATTTTGTAATATTAATTCTATTTTACAATATCGTATACTATATATGCGATACACACGTGCCGTGAAGCTAGTATATATATATATATATATCTATGTGTGTGATACACACGTGAAACGCACGTGCCGTCAAGCTAGTATATATATATATATATATATATATATATATATATGTGTGTTCGTGTTTGTGTTTGTGTTTATGTTTGTGTGTGTGTGTATGTATGTATTCAATTAAGATAAAAAAATGTCATATACAAATAAACAACTCACATTTCAACTTTGTATTGGATTTATTTAGTAACAAAAAACTCTCTCTAAATAGTTTGTAAGCTAATTTATTTAAATAAATTTACTAGTGCAAATATAAATCATAAAATCAAGAAAATAAACAAAATAATTAAAATAATTTGAGGAATATTTTTTCATTACATAGACTTATCCCATGATATTATATCATATGTATTACCAATACCTCCAAATGGAAGGTATTAGTAATACATCTTATAATACCAAGTAGGAGATATAACTAATCCATGTATTAGTGTAACGACCTAATTTATGCCGTTATAGAAAAGCAAATGGGGAAAGAATTGGGGCCAGAAAACTTTTTCGTAGTAGCTTGAGATTTCCTAGCCTAGTCCAGATTTGGAGGAAATCGGAGTCAGTGAGGCCTAGGGAAATCTGGTAACAATCAGGTGAGTTAATTCTGATTTTTGATTACATGAGTAATTATATAACTCGTTAAAGAACCCGTATGACTTAACAGAATTGAATTGGGGCGAGTAGAACTCCCGAAATTGATCTTAGCGTAAAGGGTATTTTCTAATCATCGTTGGTTAGAGGTGTGTTGTAAAATAGGGGTCTTGTAATTCTTTAAATAGCTCACTGGTTCTGTGCAAGCCGCTTTAGTGGGATTGGTGTTGCTCTAGCAGGGCCGCTGCAGCGGGGTGAGGGCCGCTTTGGCGGGTTCAACGTGACTAATAGTCGTAAATAAACTCTTAAATGACTTATACAGTGTGGTTACAAATTTAACCGACGGGAAAACATTAAAAATGGTTGTTTGTGTTTTTTTACCTCCAAGAAAAACCTAAACGAATTTCTTGACTCATAAAAGGCTAAAAACAATCAGATTTTCATCTTTTAGTCCATCATTCTCTTCTCTCTCAAACACTAGGACAAAACCGTAAGGAAAAATTAAAGTAGAAGACTCTATTCAAGATTCTTCTTCAAGGTAAGTCTTTCTCCAAGAATTCCATTTTTCTTCAACTCAAAATCCTCCATACAATTATGAATCACTAATGAAAATCATAATTCTTGGCTATAGAGATTTCAAGAAACTAATTCAAGAACCTCAAGAAAGGTTTTCTTGATCATTTACCTTCAAGCTAGGGTTTCAAGGCTTTTAATCAAGTTCTTCTTCAAGATTGTTCAAGATTCTTCAAGAGCCTCGTTCTTACAGGTATGTAAGGCTATCATAGTGTTGGACTAGTTCTTCCTCACGCCCTACATCTACTTTCAGATCAGTAAAAGAGTAATCTAGGATATTTTCCCTAGATTTGAGTATTCTTGAGATAAGTTGATTTTGAGTTCTATATATATGGTTATTGGAAACCTTGAATGCAGTCGTTCACGTGCATAATTAGGCATGAACCCTATTTTGAGAAGTCTTTTACAATCACTTTAAACTTGTTTTAAGACTTGAGCACTTGAGTTTGAGAAAGAGTAGAGTTGAGTTCATTTTTTCAAATTGAATATATGGGAACTAAGTATTCCCAAGAGCAAATGTTTTTACATGTAAGCATAGAGGAAACACCGATTTCCAAAAGTGTTTTCTAAAACGTGATTAGCATGGCAATCGAGTATGCCATCAATGTTTAAGCAGTATGGTATCTAGTTATATCATCAATATTTAAGAAGTATGGTATCTAGTTATGCCATCAATGTTTAAGTAGTATGGCATCTAGATATACCATCAATGTTTATGAAGTATGACTTCCCGAGTCATCAATGATCATATTAAAATACGATTTTGACATGTTTTTGAAAGAGTTTTCTAGCATGAATTGTGTAAGAGTATATGAGAACTAAGTATTCCAAAGAGTAAATGTTTTCACATTTAAGATGAGAGGAAACTGAGATTTCCAAAAGTGTTTTGAGCAGTTTGAGTACCATCTCTTTTAAGAGAAAGATTTTTAAGTAATAACCTCAAAACTATAGAAAAAGAGTTATGTTTTTAAACATATGAGCAAGTATATTTTGGGAGTAGTATTGAGCACCGATATGGGAGAGAGTTTAAATAACACACAACCCCCATTAACCATGTAGCCAACGTGAGTAGAAAGGGTCATACTTTTTATATGATTTCTTAATGCTTTTTAGCATAGACTAGTGGATCCATAGTGAGTAGGTCTTATACCTTTGCAACGTATAGTACAGTTCTGGCATCGTGTGCAAGAAGTTGTACCATCACATAGCTCATAGTGATGGTTGTTGGTTAGAGAAACTCCCACAGATATATTTTGTGTTCTTATATAAACAAAATTATATTGCATTTTTATATACAAATTGAGTTATTATTGTATTCTTCAATACGATTGAATTATTATCTACTATTTTAAAAGTTTTCCATATATTGCATCTTTTATTGTTGTTTTATCTTTTAGTATCTTGAATTGAGTATCTTGAGTCAAGTACCTTTGAGTTGAGTATCATATCTTTAAGTTTGGTAGCTTATTCTTGAGTTGAGTTTAGTTGAGTGAGTTGAGAAGAGCTAAGTATGTTTTGTTTTTATCAAGTTCAAGTCTATGTTTATGCTTTAAAATTCCCCTTACATGCTCATACATTCCACGTACTTGGCCTGCATCATTTCATGATGCAGATACAGGTATTCAGGGTCATCAACATGAGCTTCATTGATACCACATGCAGTTCTAGTTAGGTATGGTGAGCCTCCTTGCTTCGGGAGGGTTCATTTGTACTTTCAGTTATATCAGTTGTTAGGATGTTGTGGGTCTTATCCTGACTTTCATCTTTGTTAGTTAGAGGCTTTATAGATAGACAGTAGAGTTTCAAAAGTCTCTTTGTTTATTTTGTTAAATGTTTTAAAGACTTGAGTTGTCTAGTTTTCGCTAGTTGAATATACGATTATATTCTTAGTTAATTATTTGAGTTTCAATGAATTTTGTTTTGTTGTAAGCTTTGTATTCTTAAGTTAGTCTTCCACTTCTAGTTAGCCAAGATGAGGGTTCTCTTGGGGACCATCAATGGTTCTCGAGTGCCGGCCACATCCAAGGTGTAGGCTCGGGTCGTGACATTCTTGCCACAGAAAAACCCAGTCCCTTATCTTGAAATTGTTGATTTTGTGCTTGGTTTGTTTCACCATTTTTTTTCTTGGGAGGTCTACCATTAGGGTTTTTGAATTTCTTCTTCTTAGGATTTATAGAATTATTTTTGTGAGATTCAGGAGTAGTATTATTTGAAGTAATTAAGTTTATCTTTGTTGTGATGTTGCTCTCTTCTGATTGTAAAAGTGCATCTTGGCCCCTTGTCTCTTCTTCCATGCGGATTTTCACTATCAACGTTTTAAGAGAAGTTTCCTTTTGTTTGTGCCGCATAATTTTTTGAAATTCCTTCCAAGAAGGTGGAAGTTTATTTACTATGTCACAAAAAATAAGGTTTTCTCTAATTTTAACCTCCTCGGACCTAATCTCTCCAATAATAATGATAAATTCTTGAGCATGGTCTACCATTGATTTGTTGTCCACCATTTGGAAATGAATAAATCTACTAATTGCATATTCTTTCGCTCTAGCTTCTTCGATATCATACTTACTCTTCAATGCTTTCTAAATTTTCTTTGCACTAGAGTAAGTTCTATCATAATAATCATAAAAATTATCAGCCAGACAATTAAGAATATAATACAAACACTTGTAGGAATCACCATCGTACTTTTTCACTTTCTTTAGATGAAAATACTTTCATCATCATTCATAGAGGTGATGTCAACTTTATTAGGATTCTTCTCAGTTAACACATAAGAAACATTGAGAAGACTTTAGTTGAAAAATAACTTACCCTTCCATCTCTTGAAATGATTACCATTGAATCGAAATGGCTTGTTAAAAGCTCCCATCTTGACACCCACAATTTTTTCAATTATAGCCATTTTGAGTCTCCTTAAAATTGTTTGTAAAATTACATATTACAGATCACAAATGAAAAATAAAATGAAGAAACAAAAATCTCTTCCGGCAGCAGCAAATGTTTTTCACCGGTCCAGTAGTAGTCCTTCCTGACTTGTCCTCTCCAGGATACAATAGTTTAAACAAAAAGTATAACTCAAAAAACTCTGGACAAGAGTTGAGTCCAAAGCTCCACAAAAAGAACACCTCCCTTCAACTAATAAGAACTCTTTTTTGACTAACTTTATGTACTCTATATTTTTTTATGGACCAAAACAAATGAAGACCACCACTATTCATAGTTGAGGAAATCTTCCTAGCAATAAATAAGAAGATAATGGGGTAGTAAATAGTGAAGATAAATAGCCTAGAGGTTACATATGTTCCATGAAATAACGGAGGAATAAAGAAATATGCCCATGCTTGCCACAGAAAAAGCCCGGTCCTTTATCTTGAAATTGTTTATTTTGTGCTTGGTTTGTTTCACCATTATTTTTCTTGGGAGGTCTACTATTAGTTTTTGTGAATTTTTTCTTCTTACGCTTTATAGAAGTAGTTTTGGGAGATTTATGAGTAGTTTTATCTGAAGTAACTAAATTTACCTTCGTTGTGATGTGGCTCTCTTCTGATTGTAAAAGTTCATCTTGACTCCTTGCCTCTGTTTCCATGAAGATTTTCATTATCAACGTTTCACGAGAAGTTTCCTTTGTTTTGTGGAACATAGTTTTTTGAAATTTCATCCAAAAAGGTGGAAGTTTTTCTACTATGCAACAACCAATAAGGTTATATCCAATTTGGACCTCCTCGGACCTGAGCTCTCCAACAATTATTATAAAGTTTTGAGCTTGGTCTACCACTAATTTGTTGTTCACCATTTGGAAACAAAAAGTTTACTAGCCGTATATTTTTTTACTCCAGCCTCTTCGGTATCATACTTATTTAGCAATGTTTTCCAATTTTTCTTTGCACTAGAGTAAGTTTTATCATAATGATCATAAAAATTATCAGATAGACAATTAAGAATATATTACCCACAGTTATTTCTGTAGATGAGAAATAGTTTCATCATCATTCATAGAGGTGATGTCTACTTTATTAGGATTCCTCTAAGTTAACACATAAGAAACATTGAAAATACGTACTTAAGTAGAAAAATACTTTAACTTTCCATCTCTTGAAATGATTACCATTGAATCGAAATGACTTCTTAAGATCTCACATCCTGACATTCGCGATTTTTTCAATTGTAGCCACTTTGAGTCTCCTTAAAATTGTTATTAAAATTACAACATTACAAATCACAATTGAAAAATAAAATGAAGAAATAAAAAGTTCTTCTGGCTAAGGCGTGAATATCTCGCTCTCTATAAGGAGATTCAAACCCACTGCACCAAATATTTTTCACTAGTCAAGTAGTAGTCCTTCTTGACTTGTCCCCTCCAGGATACAACACCCTAAACACAAAGTATAATTCAACAATCTCTGACCAAGAGTTGAGTCTAAAGCTCAACAAAAAGAACACCTCCCCTTAACTAATAAGAACTCTTTTTTTGACAAACTTTATGCACTCTATATTTTTGTGTACCTAAACAAATGAAGACCACTACTATTTATAGTTGAGGAAGTCTTCCTAGAAATGAATAGGAAGATAATGGGGTAGTAAATAATGATGATAAATGACCTAGAGGTTACATATGTTATAAGGAATAATAGAGGAATAAAGAATGAAATAAATTGAGGGCAACTAATGCCACAATGTACAAATGAAGAGCTGCACAATCACTATAATTCACAACGTTCACTGGAACGTTTATCAACATGAAGAATGACAATGAAACAAAATAATAATTGGCATTACTCAGCCACTGAAATCAATGACCAAAGTAGCACTTACGGAGAATCAGGTGACCAGCAATGAACAGAGGAAGTAATGCCTTAGAGGCAGTTTCAACCGAAAGAAACAAAATTGTCAATGTAGATGCATACTTAAAATTCCCACACAAGCATAAAGTCATTACAAAAATTGAACCAAGGCAGTGTTAAAGTTACAAGTAGTAAGTTTAAGGAAATGTTGAGTTTCCAGCATATTTGTTGCTTCATAATAGGATTAGTAAAACAAATACATCTAGATTCAACTTAATTTACCAAACTTTTGTTGGGTATTATTTACCTTTAGTTTCTTACCATAGATAGGTTTTTCTTTTCCTAAAGGGAAAATGCATAAGTACCCCCATCCTATGTTCGAAATCCCAGAGACACACCTAACCTTTACTAAGGTCCTATTACCCCCCCGAACTTATTTTTTAATTAATTTTCTACCCCTTTTGGGCCTACGTGGCACCATCCTTGAAAAATTTGCCAACATACACTGGGCCCACAAAATAGTGCCATGTAGGCCAAAAAGGGGTTGAAAATTATATATAAAATAAGTTCAGGGGGGTAATAGGACCTTAGTAAAGGTTAGGTGTGTCTCTGGGATTTCGGGCATAGGCTGGGGGGTACTTATGCATTCTCCCTTTCCTAAAAGGAAAACATAATGTCTCCATATTTGGCTAGTCCTTATCTTGTCGAAAAATGTTTAGGACTCTTTAAATAGAGGTTCTTTCCTTCTAAATTAATTAGCATTGTAGTCCTAGGGGATTTGAGAGTTTGGGTTAGGAGGATAATTTGTGGGACACAAGTGATAATATATCACTTGTGTGAACTTCCCATGTATTATGAGTGAATTGGTTGAGGTTATTTCTCACTATATTTTGTACTCAGATGTTTATATAGTGCATTGTTCATCTCATTTGTGGATGTAGGTCGGTTGACCCAGCCACATTAAATCTTTGTGTCTTTTGGTATATTTCTTATTTGTCTTCTTACTCACGGTCTTTCGAGATTTGCTTTGTTATCTTCCACATGACACACCTAATTATTTTCGATCCTAACAACTTTGAGATAATATAATCAAAAGTATAATTATGACAACCATAACCTCCAAGAAAGAAAAGAGAATGTTAAAGGAATTCGACGATGTCATACTTTGTTTAAAAATAAATATCCTTACTTTTGATGACTCTTATAAATCCTAGTCTAATTGTCCATAAAGATCGTGACTTATATCATATCATATTGATTCATACTATTCTCGATAAGGTTCTAATAACATTGGTCAGGCAAGTCAAGGCTTCCTATTCTAATGCTCCTAATGTGATTATAAACACTATCTGGCAAATACTCTATGAGCGAAATGGTACATCCTAGTCTAATTGTCCCACCAAAAACTAGAGTTTTCAGAATTAATTTTCCATAGAATGTCAGGCCCAACTTTACTTTCCACAAAAGTTAGCAAAGTTAATGTTAAAGGATCCTTGAGGGAGGTATTATACTCAAAATTACATATATAAGATTATGTAACATGTTGAGCCTTGAGCGTGAACTGATTTCAAATCATAGGATAACTTAATAGGGAGACTTATTTTCTATCCCGTGAATATTGGAAGTGTTAGTTTAATTGTAAAACAATAATGATTAATTATTTTGATTCATATTGTTTAATTATTTGCTTATTGTTCATTTCTTACAAGGTTAGGATTTATTGTTGTGTAATTACTGATCATTAATGTTTTGTTAGTTACAGATTAAGACTTTGTATTGCAAGTCAAGGAAAGAAACTAGAAGTGCTAAAGATGCCAAATTGGTTAACAATAAAGTACCAAAAACATTGCAAATAATCCAAACCCTAATTTAAATGAGTGGTTTATTACTTGTTGTGTCGTATTGATAAAATTTTGTTGATATAGATTTTAAAAATATTGAAGCTTTAGTAATATAAGTTAAAAGCATACATAAATAGCGAGAGATGTGTAACTAATAATTTAGCTAATGTACAAGAATATATTTTGACTTCCGTAATTTTGCAGGTAGGACATTAGATCTATCAAGAACCATTTAAATAGAATAAGCAAAAAAAAATACAAGTTATTACAAAGGACATTAGATCTATCAAGAACCATTTAAATAGAATAAGCAAAAAAAAAGAAAACATTTATGCACAAATTCTTAAACACCATAAAGCAAATATTTTATGATGAAATAATTACGCGAAAGTATAGATTGAAGTACATCATCAAAATAAGCCCATAATTGTTATTGTTTTGATTTGACTAAGTAGCTCTAATTTTCAAATTTATCTGTCATCTCCATATTCTCTTCCCTTTAATTTATAGACTTATGTTGTAACACCCCAGAAATTTTTTGAACTAAGACTCGAACTCTTATTTGTAGTGAGTGAGATTTTTGCAAGTAATTAAAAATTTCTTAAGTCTTAAGGTCACTAGAGATAGCACCTTGATTTTCAAAAAGAACCTAAGAGAAAAGCATTCAAGTCATTCCTGGTTTTTCTTAAGTTTTGGGTCAAATTCAAACGACCATAACTCCTAGTACTGGATGATTTAGGTGAGCTAAAAGATAGAAAATTATAGCCCTTCGAGTCCTCTTTCCAACGCCACTGAGTTTGCTCAATTCCGAGTTCTGAGTAAGAAGTTATGACTGATTTACTAAGGTCGCGCAAACCTGGCAGCAACTCCGCGATAGCTTCGCGACGCGGAGCCAATACGGACCTCACTGCCTGGTGAAAAATCATTCCCACTCCCAGCTCATTTGAATTATTTCTTTAGGGGTATTTTAGTCCTAAAAACCCTTATAAGGTCATCTAAATTGCCCTAAGCGAGTAGAAAATCAGTTTTCTTCAATCAAAAACCCTCTCATTCACTCCAAAGATTCTACGCTCCAGAAAATCAAGAAAAGCCAAGGCTAGGGTTCTTCTTTCCAGATTTTTCCTTCAAGTTCTTCAAGAAGATGTTCTTTCAGGTATGTAAGCTTCCATAGGGTTGGGTTTGTTCACCCACACGCCAATCATGTTAATTTCAGCGTTAAATTCGTTCTAGAAAGTTGAAGCTTTGATGTTCTTGTTATGTATTCATGAAATTGCTTTTCGTTCTTGAATTGGGTTGAGATTGAGGAGTTCTTGAGGTTATTGTTCGATTTATAGAGTTGTTAGAGTTAGATTCTTGATTTCTTGTGCTGGTTACCTAAATCTAAAGATAGATTGAGAAAAAGAATCGAAATTAGGCAAATTGGGGTTAGAAAACGAAGAAGAAATTTCGTCGGTCGAGATTTGAACCTGCCCCCGCGTCGCGCCTCCACTCCCCAGTTTTGAAAATTTCTGCTTCGCGTCGCGGAGCTAACACGAGGTGTTCTGCCTCAAAAGACGTTTTCAAAATGAAATTTTAAAAGCCTATCCGCATCGCGGACCCGCCCTCAAATATTCGTTTTTCAATCTTTTCTCATGTTTAGCTATCTAAAATCATTTCTAAACATCATGAGGCCTTTCCTATCACAAATCACAACCTTGAATTCATAAATCACATTCAAGGTAGAGTTAAGAGTCTAGTCTTGAGAGTTCTTTCAAACATTTTTCAGAAAATCCCTTTTTAACTTTTGAGGAGTTTTCTACAAATTCTATTAACTTGTTTCAAGACTCGAGCAAGTGAGTATGAGAGTGAGAATAATGTATTCATGAGTCTACCTTTTCATCAGGAGATCTTTCTTATCATGAAGTATAACTCTTGAATGCATAATTCACATTCAAGAGAGAGTTAAGAGTAGAGTTCAACAAATCCTTTGAGTTCAATTGTGAATCTTTTGAGATCAACTATCGATTTGAACTAAGTTTTGAGGAAGTAATTCAGAGAATAAGAAGAGTCGTATACCTGAGTTCCATATGATTATGTAGATCATCGAGTTGAGTTGTTTCATGCCCGTAATTCCGCATGAACTTCATAAGTTGAGCATCCTTCAGAGAAGTGGTATCTTCAAGTTCTAAGCCTTTAAGTATTGAGTTCCTTATTCCCTTTGAGATTATATTTGTAATCATGGGACCATTACATGTTACCCATGAAGTCCTTGAGTTGAATTATTCGTGCCCATAGTTTCGCACGAACCCTAAGTCGAACAGTCTTGAGATGAGAAAAATCTTTGAGTTGAGTAGTTCATGCTCATAGTTCCCCATGAACCCTCTGAGTTGAGCATTCTTGAGATGAGTAGTATCATTGAAGTTCTTGAGTTCCAAGTATTTAAGTTCTATCTATGGTTATTGAAAACCTTGCATTGAGTCGTTCAAGTCCATAATTCGGAGTGAACCATATTTTAAGAAGTCTTTTACAAATGTTTAAACTTTGTTTTAAGACTTAAGCTTTGAAGTTGAGTAAAGAGTAAAACTTGAAGTTCATTTCTTCAAAAGTATATGGGAACTAAGTATTCCTAAAAAGTTTATAAATGTTTTCACATTTGAGCAAGAAAAGGGAACATCGATTCCAAGAGAGCTTTTAAGCTAAGTTTTGAGTAATTATCTCAAACCAAAGAAAGAAGTTGTTTTAAAGCATATGAGCTAAATATATTTTTGGGAGTAGTATTGAGAAACGATATGGGAATGCGAGTTCATATTAACTCAAGTCTCCATAAACTATGTAGCCATCATGGGTATTACTGGGTCATACTTTTTAGATGATCACATAAGTTAAGCTAGTGGATCCACTAAGTTAAGCGTTCTACATGACGACAAAGTATAGGACAGCTCTGGCAGCGTGGGCAAAACGTTGTATCACCACTTAAGCTCATAGTGGTGGTTGTCATTTAGAGAAACTCCCGTAGCGGTAATTGCATGGTCCCTCAAGGGGTTTCGCTTAGTATGAATGTGGGTATGGGACTTCATTCATGCATCGCACAAGTAGACTTTGAGAGGGAAAATGGTATGTCTTTTATGAATTTATGATTATGAGTTGACATCATGTTTTAAACAATTTTCCTTTTCTTTATATTGCACTTGTTTTAAACTGCTTTATAATGAAGTGCGTTTAGTTAAGTATTCATGAGTTGAGTATTTCAAGTCGAGTATCATATCTTTGAAGTTGAGTATCTAATCTTTGAGTTGAGTATCATATCTTTGAAGTCGAGTATCTAATCTTTGAGTTGAGTATCTTATCCTTGAGTACTTCTGAGTTGAGTAAGTTTGAGTAGTTTTGAGTATCCTTGAGTATTCCTTGAGTTGAGTAAGTTTGACAAGAGGTAAGTATGTTTCCTTTTTTATCAAGTTTCAAACTTATGTTATGCTTTAGAATTCCTCTTACATGCTTGTACATTCCACGTACTAAGCCATTTGGCCTGCATATTCTCATGATGCAAACACAGGTAGTCAGGATCTTCAACAGTAGCTTAGTTGATACATCCGGAAGTTCGAGTTAGCTATGGTGAGCCTCCTTATTTCCGGAGGATTTCATTTACTTTTCAGTTTAGTCAGGATGTCATGGGTCTTGTCCCGACTTTCATCTTTATCAGTTAGAGGCTTCATAGATAGTCAGTACAGTTGAAAAGTCTATATTATTCATTTATTTTATTAAATGTTTTAAAGACTTAAGTTTCCTATTTTATGGTGAGTTGAATATATTATTTTATTCAGAGTTTTTCATTTGAGTTAAAGCTTTATATTTCTGTTTCATGAATTTTATTCAGTTTTCAAGCTTTGTATGCTTGAGTTAGTCTTTCGCTTGTAGTCAGCCAGGATGAGGGTTCTCTTGGGGACCAACAATGGTTGTGCCGGCCACGTCCAGAGTGTAGGCTCGGGTCGTGACATATGTTTTCCTCAAAAAAGTTTGGCTAGATCTAAACAACATAGCTGAATTATCCATTGATTTGACGACAATAATGTGAACAGAAAGCAGAAACTTTATAGGTGGTCATTGTTGAAGCTCGAAGCTTTAAAGTTAGAAAATCAGATTTGCACAAAGGAACTCTATTGGGCGATTTGGTTTAATTTTCCAGGTGTAATGGAAGTATCTAGCACTTGCATTCATGGAAGAAAATGAAGTTAGTATTTATAGTATATATGAGTGTCTCAATACCTCTTTAAATTTTGTATCATATTGGTATGCAAGGTGTATAATATTGTGTATCGTAGTTTTAAACATTATTACGAAAGAAAAAAAATATTTTTTTGTATTGTGTTATATTCTAGATGTATGATATTATATACCATATTTTAAACATTTTAAACTAGTGTTATAAGAGTAGTAGGTGATGCAACTAAAAAAATAAAAGCTTAGTCACCTAGTGAAAGTGTGAAAAAAATGAAGGATTTTGACTTTTCTGAAGAGTTGCCATTTTTTTGAAAGGTTGTGACCTTTTTAAAGGAGTGTGACTTTTATGAGAGGTTGTGATTTTTCCGAATGGGTGTGAATTTAGGAAAAGGTTGTAACTTTTTGAGGGGTTTTGACTTTTCTGAAAAGTTATGTGTAGCACCTCAGAATTTGTAAAGAAGGAAAACTTCATTTTTTCCAAAAAAAAAAAAAAGTCTAGTGCTTGCTTAGATAGAGCCACCGACTATCCGTTCGTGGAACCATGGACGGTAGGTTCCACCGTCATTGGGAAGTCCAAGTTGAGTTTAATTGTCTAGTCCAAGTACTTTTTGACGGTTCACTAGGACGGTCTGTTGTCCAATGTGCGGGTCATCGGTAGGTCTCGTAGGTGAGTCACATACTTCGTGGAACTTTGAGGACCAAAATGGGACTTACGGTGGCCATGTACAGACCGTAGGTTAACCGATGGACCGTACATAGGTCCCGTCATTCGAAGGGCTAGAGAAAAAGTTTCTAAACCCATCGACGGTCGACCAGGATGGTCTGTTGATGGACCACTGACCGTAGCTCCCCACAGTCGATGGAGGTCGGCAATTATTTTAAGGGGCTTCTTGGTGATTTTCCTAATTGTTTGAACCCACTCTGTCGTTTTACCCTTTTCCCTAAAACTTATATAAAGATTTGTTACCCCCCAAACCAACCAATTCATTTCGTTCTCCCAAATTTCCCAATAGTTGAACAAGTCATCCTCTCGAATATTGCTCTCTCTAAGGAAGAAGAATTAAGCTAAAGTTTCAAGATCAAGACTCATAATACATCATTGATTTAAAGTTTTTGGCATCAAGATATAAATGTTTTTACCTATGGAGTCATTTCCACCATAGGGTTCCCAAATTCTCCAATTTACAAGTTAAAAATCTGAAATTGAAGTTAGGGTTTTCTTCCATGTCATGGGTTCCTTTTAAAGTTGATATAATTGATTGTTTTATAAACAATTATGCATGAATTAACATAATTCCATGTTTTTAAGATGAATTCCCATGAAGCCATATTTAAACTATTTTTTATAGGTTATGATGATTGAAAGTGGGATTTGAACTATGAAAGATGAATTTATGAAGATCTGTATGTTCTTATGAGATTGATGAAAAGGATCTAAGTTGCCTTGAGGGTAAATCATAAATGTTGTTGTTGTGAAATGATTTCTCACATAATACTCAATACATGAATGGGAATGGTTTTCTCACATAAATGATTCTTAGTGTTGAATGGTTTTCGCAACTAAACTATGAATCAAGTTTTAAGAATTATTCTAATGGCAAGACAAAAGGTGGTTACCCATATCCCCATAGTAAAATACAAAAGGCAATTACCCATGTACCTTAAAGATAAGATGAATATGATTGATGACTCTTCCATGGGAATTATTCTTAGTACCGAGTGGACAAGTGATGATAACCTGTGTTCCGTAAACTATGTGCCATAGTAGGTTGTCTTAGATAGACATTAGATAGTAGATCCACTTAGGCTAGAAGTTCATGGTTCTTACCTTGGCAAGTGAGGACACCTCTTTTCGGTGTGGGGTAGACACTAGATTCCATGTTATAGCTCACATGGTCTCTATGTCGGTTAAGGCTAATTTCAAACAACAAGTATAATGATGAACCAAGGTTAGTTCAGAAGTGTCACAACCCAAACTCAAGAGGCGCAACTGGCTCCTAATGCCAAAACTCAGGCTCGAGCTGACCCTGCTGAACCATTTGCTACTAGCGCATGGCAGCCACACGCAATCAAGAAATCAAACAAGTATATCTCGGCTTAAAACTAAGCCATCGGCCGACAAGGCCCCTGTCAATTGATCTATAAAAGAAACAACTACTCCCAGGAGATCATATAAATAAATAGCCAACTAGCACAGAAGTCCTGATTGGACTGTCGAGGACACCATGATATCTATACCAAAACCAAAAGCAGGTATATATCAATACAATACATCAAACAGCTCACAAGCTTTAGCAAACCAACCACATAGGCCAGTATGGCCATAACGTAGATATACACCCCACACACTAGTCTGCAAGCCTCTAAGAGTAGTAAAGATTAGCGGGACAGGGTCCCAGCCTACATATAAAGATATATGCAACAAAAGGTAACAAACCTCCCAACTCTGGCAGCTCCGGAGGAAAGGGGCTAGCCAACCGGGTAAAAGTCAATCCTGCTACTGAGGAGGTCTACTCAGTCGTCTGTCAGGACCTGCATGCATGAATGCAGCGCCCCAGACAATGGGGTTTCAGTACAAAATAATGTACAGAGTATGAAAGGCAATAGTCTATGATGAGGTATCCTGATATATTGAAATAATCTGATAAATAAATCAATGATAAGATAAGTGTACTGACCTGCTCCTAAATCTAAACTTATCAAAAATAATGAAAGAACAACCTAACCAAGCCGCCATAAGCTCGGCAGGTACAAACAGCACACAAGACCACCTACTCAGGTCCCCATAAGCCCGGAAGGTGTCATTCAGCCTATATACCCCTACCAGTAGTCCCCTAGCCCCGTAGGTAATCACATAGCCCTCTTAGGCATTAATATAGCCCCGTAGGCAACACATAGCTCTCTTAGGCATCAACGTAGCTTATAGATAATTCATAGCCCCCTTAGGCAATAACATGGCCCTGTAGGAAGCACATAGCCTTGTTAGGCATCAATATAGCCCTGTAGGCAACTCATAGCCCTTCTAGGCAACTCATAGCCCTTCTAGGCACAATATAGTCCTATTAGACAGCATCATAGCCTCCATAGGCAGTTCATAGCTCAACAGTTAACCACAATAGCCCCAAAGGC
The DNA here is from genome assembly GCA_029582605.1 of Solanum gracilifrons. Classification (NCBI taxonomy): domain Eukaryota; kingdom Viridiplantae; phylum Streptophyta; class Magnoliopsida; order Solanales; family Solanaceae; genus Solanum; species Solanum gracilifrons. The sequence goes on along the minus strand of JAJOOH010002090.1, from coordinate 238 downwards.
AACAACAAACAATTAACTAGGCTGAAGGCAAGCAATTTAGCTATAAACAATATATATATGAATAATCTCCAAGTCGTTCTTAACTTAGGGTCTTTCTTAACAGATCGTGAGTCCCTAAAATGAGGGGATATAACCACCCAATCAGCCAACCATTCACAAATACATCTACAAGATCACCAATGTTAACTACATCTAAGGAAACATGTCGATAAAGGGAATAACCTTAACATACCTTTCC
>JAJOOH010002089.1:0-17196 GCA_029582605.1 Solanum gracilifrons | reverse complement strand
ATAAAATTTTTGGGCATTCTAAGACTAAATTATCTTAAATGCATGATAAATAGTTTTTAAATATTTAACACAACAGTCTCGATCTCATGATCTGGCCACACTCGACATAACTCTTCATTGCTGGCACCTTGTTCTCACTTATGACTTCGTGTGTCAATTTATAGGCCTACTTATACATATATACACAGAGTTTTGATCAAGACGTTTGGGTGCGATGACACTTTCACTATTGTATGTAGATCCGTCCATAAATTTGATTCTAATTCATTCTGAGATTAATGCATGTTTTGATTAAGGATGGAGGGATCACGAACATTTCGTCACATTTCCTAATGATAAATATTGTGATATTTCTTCGTATGCGCTCACCATATAAATAGAAACAAAACTTTTGTAAACACTTATATATTGTATTCGTATTAGCATTGCATTTAGCAACTGGTGTCGATTAGGTAATAGTGGAAGCAAATATAAACATTTTGATCTTAAAAAAGAGGAGAGGCAACAAACTTTAAGACGTATAAAATGAAAATGTAGCAATTATATGAAGAAAAAAAAGGTGAAAGTAAAAAAAAGGAAGGGAAAATGGAAAGAAAAAAAATTTGAGATCAAATAAAGGAATATGTTTAAGGTTTTACTTTATCGCACCATCATCACTAAATATTTTTTTGCAACAAAAAGTCTGCCAATTTCACCTCAGTATCAAGAAAGTTAATAAATATTTTGTTGGTGACCTATGTTGCTTGAACTTTCTAAAATTGTTGCCCCATCCTTCTCAGTTACTCCAAAAATGAATTACTTTTAAAGTATCCAATACACTTCAACAATATTTCTAGAAAGTCCAAAAGCTATAAAAAAAAAATGGACATACAATATTAAGAATATTTTATTTATGCTTTAAATGTTGTGATTTAATGATAGTGCATAAAGGTGAACCTAATTATAAGTGTAATAATTGGTTATAAGACAATCTGATTTCTACCTTACAAACATAGGGTAAGATCTATGTATAGCCCACCATCTCCAGATTCACATGTCGAATTGCACTAGATTGTTGTGATAATCTAACATTAAATACGATTGATAGAGATTTTTTATATTTAGTGATAAAAATATTTGTCACTAATTTCTATTTTGTTTATAAATATTGAATGTAAAATATTCATATATTATATACATAAGAAAACAAAGATGGTGATGCAAAGGTAGATGTCACATGCTTATGAAAAATAAAATTAATTATTTTTTTATTGGTATTTCATGATAGCGATAAAGATGAGGAAGATAAAGAATGATTACATATTTTCATGTGTGCAAGAGGTAGTTTTAAAGAGTTCGACATGCTTTTAAGTCATATCGAAAATATTACAAGGACGAAAGATATGTATTGAATGTTCCATCATTTATGGTGAAAGCAATCTCCCAAAAAATACATTGAATTTTTTTACTAGTCATCCCTATGATAATTGTCCAAAAATAGTGGGAAAAAAAGAATCATAAAGGTTGTTACAAAAAAAAAGTTAGTGATTATAGAGACAAGGAAGATGAAGAATGATCACTTATTTTCATGTGTGGAGTTTTAATGTCCATATAGTACTATCTGGTATTTTCTTTTTAAAGTGAATTGCACTTTAGGCTTTGGACTAAGTTTACTTTTAATTGTAGTTGTTTTAGTTATATATATAAAACTTAGGTCCTAGGCCTTTGATGGCTGGACGACTTTGAGTTTTTGCTTTTTAATTATCTTTTAATTAATTAGATTCAAAATTAAAAGTTACTATAATAGATACTTCATCAAACAATTAAACTTTAGTTTTATAACGATCAACAAAGAAAATAACTTCAATATCATCCCTTTCTGGATCATGTTAAAAATGATTTTTTTTTTCCTTTCCAAAATGCTTTATATATTATAGAAATCATATTTCAAAAAGTCTCTCAAGACCAACGAAATATCATAATAAAGAATAACTCTATTATAAAGATATTTTTAGTGATTGTGAGTGTTGATTTCTGTTATTTATAACATTATATCTAAATTTAGTTAATTCAATTAATAATTGATCACTAATCACCAATTTATTCAGAAGAAACAAATTAAGAAAGTTATTTTTCTAACCAATCTTAATTCATAAATTTAATAATGTGCCTGATAAACAAGCTCTTATAATATTTTGTATATCTTGTTTTTCTATAAAATTTATATTAAAATTTGACAAACATAACTACATCATAAATTAAAAGAGTAGTTCAAAAGAAAAATATAATAAAAATAACGCCCACTAACCTATCCCACTATGTTTTAAAATTATAATCACTATCTTGAAATTTCATATTTCACATTTATTAATATTATCCGAGTTATTATTGTTCAATTTTTATTTTATCGATTTTGAATATCTAAAATGACAAAAAACTTGGTTATTTGTGAAATTTTCTCAGGAATATAATATGAGTGGCTAAAGTTGTAATCACTATACGCATACGCCCAAATTTGGGCTTAATGTTCAACAAAGGCCCGTTAGGATTTTGTCGGAGAAAAATATAGAAATTTGTTCACTTCAAAACTTTGTGTTTTTAACCCTTCGTCATTTCTGTTCTCTTCAACAGATCAGCGACGACGGTGCCGGTCACCAGAAAGTATGGTGCATGTTTTCTTTTATCGCAACTGTAAGTATTCAATTTTGTAAAAATTCATTCTCTTTCCTTGTTCCTACGCGATGTGTATGGTAAATGTCTAAATGTATGTAATTCAGCCAATTATACACAGTGAAATCTTCCTTGTTTTTGTTTCTTAGATGCTAAATGTCTCTAGGTATGTTGTTTTGTTGTTATTGTTTGGTTTTAGATAGTAGAGAGCCTGATCCTTGATCTAAGAGTTAGATAAAGCTTGAACTTAAAATGCACATTTAAGTGCAACTCTGTGGTGTAGAAATTTTAGTTGTTCTGTAAAAACTTGAGCAAATAGCTTAGCCTTGCGCAAGTTTTAAATCTGTTGCTCTTATCCTGTTTGCATATTTCTGCAACCTAAGAAAAGAAAGGTTTCTATCTTTGTTTAGGACCAACCATTTTGACTTTGTCACATACCTGACAAAAAATCTGGAATGGTGAGCAATTTAGTTGGAATAATGTAGAGTGTCTTTTATATGTACTGATGATATATTAAATTCAATTAGAAAAAATCGGCTACTTGGTCATTGTCCAATTAATCTAGGTTTTGTTGGTGATTAGATGCACTGTCTTGTATACAAATTTGAAGGTTGTGCTGGTGTTCTTGGTTGGTCAAGATATATAATTGAAAAGTTTAAATATTTATTGTGATTCTATTACAGTGTGACATTTTATTAGACCACCATTTCTTAATGATTAGCTGATAACAAGATTTGTGTGCATGACCACTCTTTGATAATCTAGTAGTCTTCGGAGATGAGTTTATTATGAGCAAAAGACTCATATTCCTACGGGTAATACTAAGTAGTTGGGATTAAGGCTCAATCCTGTTGGTGCAGTACCGTATTCTTTTAGGATTTACTTTGGTTCGTTTTGAGAGATTTGTTTGTCAATATTGTTATAACTATAGCATTTAGAAATCCTCTTGTTGGAGACCCTAATTAGCCTTAAGAGACAATTTTTTTGAGTGTGGGAATAAAATAGTTCAAAGGTAGTTGATGAATAGAGATGATTCAAGCAGTCAAGCCAAATAAATTGGAATTCAAGTATTAGTAGCAATATTTGTTATACTAGTCTCTGGATATATTTAGCATTGTTTGCAGTTTATATTTTTGCTATTATATGTAGATGCTAATGTTGTATACAAACGGTGTTGATATTGACATTTATTGTCCATACTTTCTTGACCTTTGATGTTTAATTCAGATGGGAAGACCTTTAAGAAGCCTCGACGCCCTTATGAGAAGGAGCGATTGGATGCAGAGTTGAAGCTTGTTCGAGAATATGGACTGAGGTGCAAGAGGGAGCTTTGGAGAGTTCAGTATGCCTTGAGCCGCATCAGGAATGCCGCAAGAATGCTTTTTACCTTGGATGAGAAAGACCCACGCCATATTTTTGAAGGTGAAGCACTCTTGAGAAGGATGAACAGATATGGATTATTGGACGAGAGCCAGAACAAGCTTGATTATGTCTTGGCCCTCACTGTGGAGAACTTTCTTGAGCGTCGTCTCCAAACCCTTGTCTTCAAGACTGGCATGGCTAAGTCAACCCACCATGCTAGAGTTCTCATTCGTCAAAGGCATATCATGTATTAACATATTATAGTTTTAGTGACATAGTTCAAATATATAAGTTCAGCTATTTTTCTTTTTGAACATCTCTGAAGGCCCAATAAGATATCCTCACCTTGACACAATAATTTCTAGTATGGTGCTGCTGAACATGATCAGTATGCATTTTGTGAAGATTATTTGTTGATCTGTATTGTTGGGAAGTTTAACTTGTCTTGATTTTGGAAGTATCATACAATTCAATAATCTCTAATTATCATTGTGCAAATTCTTATTGAAATAAGCCATATAGTTATAGTGAAATTGTGAGTACTTGCACAAACTGAAATACATTACAGTATGTTAAACTGTTTTCTTATCTTCCACTTTTGAATTTTTATAATCCAAGGAAATGAAAGAAAGAATTGTGTTTCAATTATTGTCATTGTTTGTGTAGTGTTGATAGATCAAAAGTCATGAAGCTTGAACGGGTTCTAAAGAAATTATTTTCATGAAAGCTTGAATGACCCTATTTTTCAGCAGTATGGGAACAGACTCCAATCAGCCTCAAGTCAATCATATCCTGAGGGGTTGGGTTCCTTCTTATATCTTTTACTGCATGATTTTTACAAAGTAGTAGTGGATGAATCATTTGTTCTTTATTTAGAACTACTGTTCACATAAACACATTTGTTTTGCCTGCTCATTTTGGATTTTCTCAATCTCTCACTTTGGGCTATTTATCTGTTTTATCAATATGTGAAATATGTTTCCACAATCTAATGATGTTTGTCATTCAGAGTTGGTAGGAAGGTGGTGAACGTTGCTTTTTACATGGTGAGAGTGGACTCCCAGAAGCACATTGACTTCTCTCTCAGTAGTCCTATCGATGGTGGGCGCCCTGGAAGAGTGAAGCGAAAGAACCAGAAATCTGCTGCAAAGAAAGTAGTTGGTGGTGATGGAGACGAGGAAGATGAAGAATAAACTTTATGTTTATTTACGTTTGGGTGTTTCACGTTTGCCTATGTTGTGTATTTCTTGATTTATGTTTTTGCAATTTAATCTACCTTTAATATATTAGAAATGTTTTTGACAGAGGTGGAGAGAATTTTGAGTATGGATTTAGCACTTGTCAAGTACTCAGTTAGACTTTGGTCTAAATTTATAGTATTAAGAGAAACTGTGTGCTGGATGGAATATTAGATTCTCCTATTATCCCTTTTCCCTTCATTAGACACTGAATTGGGGTTTATTTGGATCTAATTTCCACACAAATAACAGCACCTAGTAGTATACTGTATTCTGATTTTTGATTCGTGGGCATTATATACATATGCAACACACCAAGTGTAGTCCACTAAATGGTGGTATTAAATCGTAGATTGTATGCAAATGTTACCTCTACCTCAGATGAAGTGAGGTTGTATTTAATACATCTTTGATTCAAGAAAAAATAATCTAAAGTCGTCCTAAAAAAGAATTGAATACAGGGTATATCAAATAGTATATTAATGAGATAACACATTTAGAAACCACATATGTAAGTGTGAACTGTAAGCCGCTTCAAGGTGAATCCGGTCAGGCCAGTTCTCTAAGCATTTATTAATCAAGACGTGTTCATGGTTGAAACGAGCAAAATAATGAGAACCAAAAACAGTTCAAAGGTTGATTGTGTGACTTAGGTTGTCTAGGTATACACCAAAGCTCGAAAGTTCAAAGATATCAAATCTATCGATTGATCGAGTATATCCGATATATGTTCACTACGGAAAATTTAAAGGAAAACCTACTTATTCAGATGCAATTAATCATTACTTACGAGACACGCAAGTTTTTCATGCATATGTTTTAACAATAGTCATTCCCCATTCATGTGGGGGATTATTGAGTTTTAGCAAAGGTGCGAATGGAAAATAAGAATGAATAAGAAATTGGGAAATGTGAGGAAACCAATTTAGAAGGAAAATGAAAAGTCTTAGAAAATGAAAAGTCATTTCTCCCATATTGGTAGAAAAAAGGAAAAAATGTTGTCCTTATATTAGAAAAAACTTCCTTTAGTTGTTAAAGAGTTAAGTACAAGGTGTCCCCTCACACCATCGTCGTCGCTCACTCGTCCTCGACTTCGGCTTTGGCTTTGACAAATGATGCTATTGAATGATAGTTTTTAGGCAAAAATTATTTAATCAATCTTATTAATTAATTTCATTTTTATTAAAAATTAATTCATAATGTTAATTAATTAATTAACATAATTAATTTCGCGCAACATAATTGTTTGAAAATTCGCGTAGCGGTAAAGTTGTTCAGAAGGGACTTGTTCCTTCCGAACAGACACTTCTTTTCCCAAAAGACACAAACGTTCTACAAACGTTCTGGAAAGACATGTCTGAACATGTGTTCACACTTTTGTCCTAATAGACGCGTTCCTTGCTGCAGTTGGCTATAAATAGAGAGACTTCTCTCCTTTTTCAAACACTAAAAATTTTCTCTCTTCTGCATACATTTTCTTACAAATCAAATTGTCGATCGACTGAGTTTGTGTGTGCTCATTGCTTCTTCTTTTTTCGTTCGCTGAAATTATTAAAGTTTGAGGTACCGCTACTTCGTTAATAGTTAACCCATTTTATCTTGGAAGGAATTAATCTACAACCTTGGGTACTTGAGGCGATTAAATTTCTTAAGGATACACGGTGGGTTTAGTGCACTCAGATTATTTATTTTCTGTCTATGGGTTTTGTGCACTCAGATTATTTATTTTCTGTCTATGTCATTTTTTCTGTTTCTGTTTTTACTAACCTGAATACAAGAGATAACAAGCTTAAGAAATTTAACATTTGTTTCTGTACTTGAGGTCTCTGGAGATTAAAACCTTTCTGGTTTTCTATTATGTTTGAATTTTAAAACTCATTGGAATAACATTTAGAAAAACATAAAAATTTCATCGTTCAATTAGAAACATGTTGTATAAAGATTTATTCTTTACTGTTAGTATTTCATAACTAAATTGTCTGCCATTTGTGACAGAAAAAATGACTAATTCAAGTCAAGTAAATGTTGAAACAATGAGTGTTGCAACAACATCGCTTGCCCACAATCGTTCAACTACTACCCTTATATCGGCTAAGAAACCTGCAAAGTTTTCTGGAGTCTACTTTAAGAGATGGCAGAAGAAAATGTTCTTCTATTTGACTACGTTGAGTCTGTAGAGGTTCATTAGTGAGAACGTTCCTATTCTGTCAGATGAAACTCTGGACGAAGAACGATTCTTGGTAACAGAAGCATGGAAGCATTCAGATTTTTTGTGTAAAAATTATATTATGACTGGCCTGCAAGATGATGTATACAATGTGTACAGTAGTGTGAAGACCTCAAAAGAACTCTGGATGCTTTGAAAAAGAAGTACAAAACAAAGGATGTCAGAATGAAGAACAATGGCAAAATTTCTGGACTATAAAATGATAGACAGTAAGACTGTTGTCACCCAAGTTCAAGAGCTGCAGGTCATAATCTATGTTGAACTTATTAAGTTTGTTCTTAATACTCACATTATCTTTAATGTAGGATTGATTGTGGATGATGTTTTTCAAGTGGCGCCGATAAATGAGAAGTTGCCTCCGTCGTGGAAGGACTTCAAAAACTACTTGATAACGCAAGGAAATGACTATTAAAGATATCATGGTAAGGCTGAGAATCGAAGAGGATAACAAGGCCGCATAAAAGAGGTCACGTGGTAATTCAGCAATATCTGGAGTAAATATTATTGAAGAAGATCCCACAAAATCAAGGAAAAGAAAGAAAACATCTAGATCGATGAGCAATCTTCCTAAGAAGAAATTCAACGGAAACTGCTTCAATTGTGGCAAACATAGTCATAGGGTTACTGAATGTCGGGGTCCTAAGAAGGACAAGAAGAAGGATCAAGCAAATTTGGTTGAATCCAAAGATGAGATGGTCGATCTCTGTGCAATGCTTTCAGAATGCAACTTGGTTGGAAATCCAAGAGAATGGTGGATAGATTCTGGTGCCTCATTCATGTGTGTGCCAAAAAAGAATTATTTTCATCATATACTCCAGCCTCAGCAGATGAGAAGTTGTTTATGGCGAACTCTGATGCTGTAAAGGTGGAAGGAATGGCAAGATCTACTTAAAGATGACCTCGGGCAAGGTGGTGACTTTGAACAGGGTCTTGTATGTTCCGAAACTTCGAAAGAACTTAGTGTCTATACCAGTTTTGAGTAAGTACGGATTCAAATGTGCATTCATTTCAGATAAAGTTGTAGTGAGCAAGAATGCGATGTATGTAAAAAAAGGTTACCTCACTAAGGGCCTCTTCAAACTCAATGTAATTGCAGTTAATATGAATAAAGATTATGCTTCTTCTTACTTGCTTGGGTCAAAATGTTTATGACATGAACGTTTGGGACATATCAATAACAAAACATTGTGAAAACTGATTAACTTAAATGTTTTGCCTAACTTTGAGTGCAATAAATCAAAATGTCAAGTTTGCGTTGAATCTAAGTATGCTAAGCATCCTTATAAATCTGTTCAAAGCAATTCATATCCCTTAGAACTGATTCACATTGGCATTTGTGACCTGAAGTCAACACCATGACGTGGTGGGAAAAATATTTCATAACTTTTATTGACAATTGCACTAGATATTGTTATGTCTATTTGTTAAATGGTAAGGATGAAGCAATAGTTGCATTTAGGCAATATAAGTTGAAAATCAGTTGGATAAAAAGAGAAAAATGATCAGAAGTGATAGAGGTGGAGAATATGAATTTTTATTTGTAGAAATATGTCTAGAAAATGGAATCATCCATCAAACTATTCCCCTTACTCTCCTCAATCTAATGGAACTGCGGAAAGGAAAAACCGAACTTTAAAGGAAATGATGAATGCATTACTTATAAATTTAGGTTTACCACAAAACTTGTGGGGGAAACTATCCTTACAACAAATCGAATACTCAATAAAGTGTCTCACAACAAGACACATGTTATTCCATATGAGAAATTGAAAGATAGAAAACCCAACTTGAAATATTTCAAAGTATGGGAATGTCTGGCCAAAGTCCAAGTTCCTATACCTAAGAGGGTCAAAATAGGACCTAAGACTGTGGATTGTGTATCAATTGGATATTCCATAAATAGTAAAGCATGTTGATTTTTTATTCATAAGTCCGAACATATGGATATTAATGACAATACGGTAATGGAATCAGATAATGTTGAATTCTTTAAACATATCTATCCGTATAAAACTAGACTTGAGTTATCTAGTGAAAGGTCTAATCGACCTCGAGAAGAACCAAAAGAGAATGTACCTAATGAAGAGAGTCCAAAACGTAGTAAACATCAAAGGACATCTACTTTATTTGGATCTGATTTTGTAACATTCCTTTTTGAAAGTTTGCCTCAAACATTCAAGGAAGCTATGTTGTCCACTGACTCAACCTTTTGGAAGGAGGCTGTCAATAGTGAGATTGAGTCAATCTTAAGCAATCATACTTGGGAGTTGATTGATCTTCCTCTAGGAGACAAACTTCTAGGTTCAAAATGGATTTTCAAAAGGAAGATGAAAGATGATGGAACTATTGACAAATACAAAACAAGACTTGTTGTCAAAGGCTTTAGACAAAAAGAAGGTCTTGATTATTTTAAAACATACTCACTTGTGACTAAGATTACATCAATTTGGATGATAATTGCCCTATCTGCAATATACGGTCTTGAAATCCATCAAATGGGTGCGAAAACCGTCTTCTTAAATGAAGAGTTGGAGGAAGAGATTTACATGGGACAACCTGAGGTCTTTGTAGTTCTTGGTAAAGAAAAGAAAGTGCTCAAACTTGTTAAGTCACTTTATGGACTAAAAGAAGCACCGAAACAATGGATGCAAAGTTTGATCAAACCATGTTGGCAAATGGATTTAAGATCAATGAATGTGCTAAATGTGTTTACATTAAGGACGTTCCAAATTAAGAGGTCATTGTATGTATATATGTGGATGACATGTTGATAATGAGTAAGGACATTGCTAATGCAAAAGCTACTAAGTGTATGCTAATTAGTAAGTTTGATATGAAAGATCTAGGAGTTGCCGATTTGATATTGAAAATTAAGATTCATAAAACTCCTCATGGTCTAGCATTGTCTCAATCTTATTATATTCGAAAGGTACTTGAAAAGTTCAAATACTTGAATTTCAAAAGGGCAAAGACACCAATTGTTGTGAACCTTGATCTTGCTAAGAATAAAGGTAAAAGTTAGTCTCAATTGGATTATGCCAGAGTATTGGGAAGTTTGATGTAAGTCATGAACTATACACGATCAGACATAGCCTACACTATCAGTAAACTGAGTCGATACACAAGTAATCCCAATCAAAATCATTGGATGGAAATGAATAGGGTTTTGGGGTTACTTAGATAACACTCAAAACTATGCTTTGCATTATAAAAAATATCCAAGAGTTGTTGAAGGATATAGTGATAAAAATTGGATTAATGAGTCAAATGAAACTAAATCCACGAGTGGATACGTTTTCACTTTTGGTGGAGGAACAATATCTTGGAAATCATCCAAACAAACATGTATAACTCGCTCTACAATGGAGTCTCAATTCATCCCCTTAGATAAAGTAGGTGAAAAAGTTGAATGGCTCCGAAATTTCTTAGAAGATATTTCGTTTTAGCCCAAACCAATGGCCTATATATGTATACATTGTGATAGTCAAGCTGCAATAGGAAGGGCTGGAAGCGTTATGTATGACAGCAAGTCTCGTCACATACAACGGAAAAACAACTATGTTAGACAACTACTCTCTGTGGAATTATCACAATTGACTATGTAAAGTCAAAGGGTAATGTGACAGATGTAGACTTACAAAAGGCCTAACTAGAGAGGGAGTTGAGAGATCATCGACGGGAATGAGACTATGACCGATGAAAATTCATCGTGGCGGTAACTCTACATAGAAGACTGGATATCTCAAGATCTAGGTTCAAGAAGATCAAATAAAGTTAACGGTTCAACATTGTCAAAAAAAAATTTATGGTCCATTACCATGATGAGACAATGTCAGTAACTAGGATAAAGGCATTAAGACTTTTTTTATGATTTCTAAGTTTGATACAAGGTATATCAAATAGTGTATCTATGAGATAACACATTTAGAAACCACCTATGTAAGTGTGAAGTGTAAGCTGCTTCAAGGAGAATCTGATAAGGCCAGTTCTCTAAGCACTTATTAATCAAGATGTGTTTATGGCTGAAACGAACAAAACAATAAGAACCAAAAATAGTTCAAGGGTTGTTTGTGTAACTTATGTTGTCTAGGTATACACCAAAGCTCGACGGTTTAAAGATATCAAATCTATCGATTGATCGAGTATATCAGATATATGTTCACTACGAAAAAGTTCCAAAGGAAACCTACTTATCTAGATGCAATCAATCCTTACTTATGAGACACACAAGTTTTTTATGCGTATGTTTTAACAATAGTCATTCCCCATTCATGTGGGGGATTATTGGATTTTAGCAAGGTGCGAATGAGAAATAAGAATGAATGTGAAATTGGGAAATGTGGGGAAACCAATTTGGAGGGAAAATGAAAGGTCATTTCTCCCATATTGGTAGAAAAAAGGAAAAAGGAAAAAGGATTGTCCTTATATTAGAAAACACTTCATGTAGCTCTTAATGGGTTAAGTAGAAGGTACCCGCTCACGCCGTCGTTGTCGCTCACTCGGTCTCAACTTCAACTTTGGCTTTGGCAAATGATGCTATTGAGTGATAATTTTTAGGCAAAATTTATTTAATGAATCTCATTAATTAATTTCCTTTTTCTTAAAAATTAATTCATAATGTTAATTAATTAATTAACGAAATTAATTTCGCGTAACATTAAAGTTGCTCAGAAGGAATCTGTTCCTCCGAACAGACACTTCTTTTCTTAAAAGACACACAAGTTCTGAAAAGACATGTCTGAACAGATGCGTTCACACTCTTATCCTAGCAGACGCGTCCTTGCTACAATTGGCAATAAATAGAGAGATTTCTCTCATTTTTCAAAGTGAAAATTTTCTCTCTTCTGCCTACATTTTCTTACAAATCAAATTGTCGAACAACTAAGTCTGTGTGTGCTCTTGTTGTTGTTTATTGAGTTTGCTGAAATTATTGAAGTTTGAGGTACCACTACTTCCTTAATAGTTAATCCGTTTTATATTTGGAGGAATTAACCTACAACCTCAGGTACTTGATGAAATTAAATTTCTTAAGGATACATAGTGGGTTCTATGGACTCAAATTATTTATTTTATGTTTATTTTATCTTTTCTATTTCTGTTTTTACTAACCTGAATACAGGAGATAACACATGTATGTACATATATTTATATATTTACAATGAGTTAAAATTAATATATAAATATATTTTGAAACACTTTTTAAATATAAATATAACTTCGGTCCTAGGCCTCTTGTGACTGGACGACTTTGAGTTTTTGCTCTTTAATTATCCTTTAATTAGTTAGATTTTAAAATTAAAAGCTACTATAATAGATACTTCATCAATCAAAACGATAAAACCTATGCAAGCACTCCTTTAAACGTTTAAGATCAAATAATACGGCAATAAGGTTTTACATTCTTGACATTTTGGTGAAGGATTGAAGTGCTTCTTCAAATACATACTTGCGAAAGAAATATTTTAATAATATTATATTTTGAAGTGATAGTCTAAAAGTGAAAAAATCTGAAAATTAACTGAATCATACCGATACCAAAGAAAAATCGATATGATTGAGATGATTTTAAAAATCCAATTTTGATTATATATTATAAAATATCCGAAAAATCTATTTTTTCGGTACTTTGACTCATGTAGGATGTAATTATACTTTAGTTTTATAACGATCAACAAAGAAAATAACTTCAATATCATCCCTTTTTGGATCATGTTTTCCTCTTCAAAATGCTTTATATGTTATAGAGTCTCTCAAGACCAACGAAATATCATAATAAAGAATAACTCTATTATAAAATTACTTTTAGTGATTGTGAGTGTTGATTTCTATTATTTATAACATTATAACTAAGTTTAGTTAGTTCAATTAATAATTGATCACTTAATCACCGATTTATTCAGAAGAGACAAATTAAGAAAATTAATTTTCTAACCAATCTTAATTCATAAATTTAATAATGTGCATGATAAATAAACTCTGATAATATTTTGTATTTCTTGTTTTTTCTATAAAATCTATACAAAAATTTGACAAACATAACTACATTATAAATTAAAAGAGTAGTTCAAAGGAAAAATATAATAAAAATAACACCCACTAACTTATCCGAATCCGACTACGTTTTAAAAATATAACCACTGTCTTGAAATTTCAGATTTCACATTTATTATTATTATCCGAGTTATTATCGTTCAATTTTTATTTTATCGATTTTGAATATCTAAAATGACAAAAAACTTGGCTATTTGTGAAATTTATCTCAGGAATATAATATGAGTGGCTAAAGTTGTAATCACTATACGCCCAGATATTGGGCTTAATGTTCAACAATGGCCCGTTAGGGTTTTGTCGGAGGAAAATATATATATAAAATTTTGTACACTTTAAAACCCTTGTGTATTTTACCCTTCGCCATTTCTGTTCTCTTCAGCAGATCGGCGACGACGGTGCCGGTGACCAGAAAGTATGGTGCATGTTAACTTTTACCGCAACTGTAAGTATTCAATTTTGTATAAATTCCTTCTCTTTCCTTCTTTCTACGCGATGTGTATTCCAAAAATCCCAATAATAAACGATGAAATCTTCGTTGATTTTGTTTCTTAGATGCTAAATGTCTCTAGGTATATTGTTTTGTTGTTGTTCTAGTTTGGTTTTAGATAGTAGAGAGCCTGATCCTTGATCTTAGACTTAGATAATGTTTGAACCTAAAATGCACATTTTAAAGATAGGTTGATAACTATATTCATATATATGTCGAGCTGAATCGTATAAACAGTTGATAGAATAGTCATGACTGTAACTCTGTGGTGTAGGAATTTTAGCTGTTCTGTAAAAAATTGAGTTATTAGCTCAGCCTTGTGCAAGTTTTTTAGTCTGTTGCTCTTATCCTGTTTTGCATATTTCTGCAACTCAAGAAAAGAAAAGCTTCTATCTTTGTTTAGGAACAATCGTTTTGACTTTGTCATATACTGGACAGATAATCTTGAATGGTGAACAATTTAGTTGAAATAATGTAGAGTGCCTTTTATATGTACTGATAAATTCAATTCAATTATAAAAGATTGGATACTAGGTCATTGTCCAATTCAGCTAGGTTTTGTTGGTGATTAGATGTACTGCCTTTTATACAATTTTGAAGGTCGTGATGGCGTTCTTGGTTGGTCAAGATATATAATTGAAAAGTTCAAAATTTTTATTGTTATTCTATTACGTTGTGACATTTTATTAGACCACTATTTCTTAATGATTAGCTGATAACAGGATATGTGTGCATGACCACTCTTTGATAATCTAGTAGTCTTCGGAGATGAGCTTATTGTAGCCAAAGATTCATACTCATACCGGTAATACTATAAGTAGTTGGGATTAAGGCTCAATCCTGTTGGTGCAGTACAGTATTCTTTTAGGAGTTTCTTTTGTTCGTTTCAGAGATTTGTTTGTCAATAGCGTTATAACTATGGGATCTAGTAATCCTCTTGTTGGAGATCCTAATTAGCCAAAAGAGACAATTTTTTGAGTGTGGGAATAAATTAGTTCAAAGGGAGTTAATGAATAGAGAGGATTCAAGCAGTCGAGCCAAATAAATTGTGATTCAAGTATTGTAGCAGCAGCATTTGTTATACTAGTCTCTGGAGATATGTACCATTGTCTGAAGTTTCTATTTCTGCTATTATATGTAGATGCTAATGTTGTATAAGAATTGTGTTGCTATTGACATTTATTATCCATACTTTCTTAACCTTTGATGTGTAATTCAGATGGGAAAACCTTTAAGAAGCCTCGACGCCCTTATGAGAAGGAGCGATTGGATGCAGAGTTGAAGCTTGTTGGAGAATATGGACTGAGGTGCAAGAGGGAGCTTTGGAGAGTTCAGTATGCCTTGAGCCGTATCAGGAATGCCGCAAGAATGCTTCTGACCTTGGACGAGAAAGACCCACGCCGTATTTTTGAAGGTGAAGCACTCTTGAGAAGGATGAACAGATACGGATTATTGGACGAGAGCCAGAACAAGCTTGATTATGTCTTGGCCCTCACTGTAGAGAACTTTCTTGAGCGTCGTCTCCAAACCCTTGTCTTCAAGACTGGCATGGCTAAGTCAATCCACCATGCTAGAGTGCTCATTCGACAAAGGCATATCAGGTATTAACATATTACAGTTTTAGTGACACAGTTCAAATAAAAAAATTAGCTCAGCCTATTTTTCTTTTTGGTACTTTCTCTAATTGCAAATGTATGGTTGCAAGAATTCGAAGTGCAAAGAATAAATTGCTTCAATGATAAAACAATATGCCATTTTTAATGTTATTAGTTGACCACTACATTTTTTATGGGAAAAGTTCTAGGTTTGAGTCATTTATTTGACGTTCTTTTTATCAAAGAGCTCCAACATAAATTTTATGTTTGAGGTAACATAATATTTTATTTATAGAGATTGAAATTACTAAAACGAGCTATGATATAAAGGATGATGTTTGCTGTACAGTGAGGACTAGCGAAAATAGTCAAATAATCAAATCATCATCAATCTTCGTCTTTGTTAATGATTGATGTGCTTTTCGAGGAAAAAATACATATTTGGGTTCTCCATTTTGTTGAAAGTCCTGAGTTCTTTGCTTTCCTTTTCAAATCCTCAGCCTAACACTTATTCGAAGATGTTCTTCTATACATTAAAGCTTCAGAACATCTCTGTATGCCCACTAAGATGCCTTACCTTGACACAATAATTCCGAGTCTGATGCTGCTGAACAGGATCAGTATGCATTTTGTGAAGATTGTTTGTTGGTCTGTATTGTTGAGAGGTTAAACTTGTCTTGAGTTTGGAAGTATTATACAATTCAATAATCTATGATTTCCATTTGTGTAGATTGTTATTGAAATAAGCCATATGCTTATAATGAAGTTGTGTAAACTTGCACAACTGAAATGCATTGCAGTATGTTAAACTGCTTTACTTAATTTCCATTTCTATCCTTTGTATCAACGAAATGAAAGAAATAATTGTGTGTCAATTATTGCCATTATGTCCAAGTGTTAATAGATTAAAATTCATGAAGCTTGAACGGGTTATAAAGAAAATTAGTTTCTTAAAAGCTTGAATGACACTTTGCTTCAGCAGTACGGAACAGACTCCAAATCAGCGTCAGTTAGTCAATTACCCTGAGGGGCTTGGTTCCTTATGATATCCTGTGCTCCGTGAATTTTACAAAGTAGTAGTGTATGAATTATTTGTTTTTTATATAGTACTTGTATTAACATAAACACTTTGGCTTGGCCTGCTCATTTTGGATTTTCTCAATCTTTCACTTTGTGCTATTTATCTGTTTTATCAGTATGTAAAATATGTTTCCACAATCTAATGATGTTTGTTATGCAGAGTTGGTAGGCAGGTGGTGAATGTTGCTTCTTTCATGGTGAGAGTGGACTCCCAGAAGCACATTGACTTCTCTCTCACTAGTCCTTTCGGTGGTGGGCGCCCTGGAAGAGTGAAGCGAAAGAACCAGAAGTCTGCTGCAAAGAAAGCAGCTGGTGGTGATGGAGACGAGGAAGATGAAGAATAAACTCTTATGTTTATTTACGTTTGGGTGTTTCACTTCTGCCTATGTTGTGTACTTTCTTGTTTTATGTTTTTGCAATTTAATCTACCTTTAATATATTAGAAAATGTTTTTGACAGAGGTGGAGAGAATTTTGAGTTTGGATTTAGCACTTGATATTAAGAGAA
>JAJOOH010002088.1:0-23850 GCA_029582605.1 Solanum gracilifrons | reverse complement strand
ATTTATATTATTGTTCACTATGTATTCTTGATATGTTTACTCTTAGCTTAATTTAAAATAGGGAAAATGCATAATTACCCCCCTAGTCTATGCCCAAAATCCCTGAGATACACCTAACCTTTACTAAGGTTCTATTACCCCTCGAACTTATTTTATATATAATTTTCTACCCCTTTTTGGCCTACGTGGCACTATCTTGTGGGCCCAATACGTGTTGACAAGTTTTTCAAGGATAGTGCCACGTAGGCCTAAAAGGGGTAGAAAATTAATTAAAAAATAAGTTCGGGGGTAATAGGACCTTAATAAAGGTTAGGTGTGTCTCAGGGATTTTGGGCATAGGTTGGGGGGTACTTATGTATTTTCCCTTTAAAATATAAAGAATGTCTAGTTGACAAAATATAAACTATAGGGATAAGGGTCTGAAAAATTCCCCAACTTTGGTCGAATTTGCTGTTGCGATACTAAACTTTCATGAGGACCTATCCCTAGACTATTTAATACCGTATTTTAAACATATATATTTTCCCACGTGGGCATAAAAAATAATGCAAAATTATAAATAGTAATGTGTCCACGTGGGCACATATATACCTTTAAAATACACTATTAAATAGTTTAGGGGGTAAAAAATACGGTATTAAATAGTCTAGTGAGGTAATAGGTCCTCATGAAAGTTTAGTATCGCAACAACAAATTTAACCAAAGTTGAGGTATTTTTCAGACCATTATCCCTAAACTATACTTCTTCATTTTTTTATATATGATCTTCATCTATACATCCTTGGTAGAGATAAATTAAGTTCTACGATAGGAATATATTTGAACCTTCTTCTAATTTCGTAAATTAGAAGAAATTTACAAATTTGTGGATTTCAAGTGCTATACCCTTCTCTAACATCTCAGATTTTGAACTTATAAATACTTAACACTTAATATAAAAACATCACTTCGATATTTTGCAGTCTTAGAGTTTCATAAATTGATTCAGAAGTCGTGAACCAAGTCTATCATCTATAGAACCACTAATGGAACCAACCTCAATACCAACTCAACTCTCAAGTTTTCAAAAAGCATAATACGACTCATGGACTGAATCACGATTTGTAATGTGATACATTAAAATTTAAATAACGAATTGATATTTTTTTCTTTGAATCACTATTAGCAGCACGAGTCATGGAGTATAAATCAATCCATATCAAACCATGAAGTGAATTCAGGAAAAAAAATTACACAGGAAGCCTCGAGCCAAATCACGATATATGGTATTTGTCCACGAATTGTAGAGTGACTATTGGGACATTGTTTTCAGAAATTTTAAAATATTTTATCAAGAAAATTTTCGTTCATAATTTATTTTCTAAGTTTATACTGTATTGTTTAGCATCACTTAAGAAAGTATGTCAGATTAATCTATCAAAGTTTTATTTTTCAGAAGTATTATAAAATTTTAATGATTCAAGTTAAGATTTTTTCTTAAGTAATGCAAATTCATCACAAATTTTAGTTCTCATTCATTTACTTAATTTTTAATCCATCTTATACCAATTTTACATGAATAACAAAGTTTCTTTAATGTTGACGATTTTAAGCATGAATTTAGTAAAAATTTGGGATGATACAATTTGTATTGTAAATATAAATTATTTGAAAAATAATATGAATCACATTAGCTTATCACTATTCGTCTTCTACTTTCTTAAGAACCTTAAATTAAACATAACATATTTCAAGATTCACCTCAAACATAAACCCTATGTTTTAGTCCTTCAAATCTTTCATACTCAAATTCTAATTCATCGTCTAAATTATACATTTCATCATAAATTTTAGTCATTAATATTCATATCTTAGAGAGGTATAAAAAAATATAATAACTAATTAATAGGTATTTCACTGTGCTCGCTTTTTTATTTGCATAAACCTATAACGCGGTTCAAGCTTTTAAAATTTTCAAATTCTTTCTTGTATGGTTAAAAGAAATCGCAAATCAGAAAATTGATTGTTGTGTCTTATTTTTTAACAATAAAAAAATAGTTGAGAAAAACTTTAGTCTGTTTTATGACATTTAAAATAGAGAATATTTTATAAATAGTGACATTTCTCTTTATAAATACGAAATATAGTGATAATTTGTGTATTTATGACATTCAATAGCTTATTATTAAATTATAGCGAAACACATTGTATATGTGGGCAAGCAAAATATATTATTTTTGTGGGCAAGCAAAATACACTATATCTACACGAATACAAATATCCCTACCTAATTAAAATCATTTGAATACAAGATCAACTTTTATACATATGCATACATTTCAAATGCACTTTACAATCACTCCAAAATATCACATATACAACTTACATGCATACAGCATCAATTTTGTTTATATCTATCATACACTTATATTCCATTTTATTTCACTTTATCACACTTTTATTTTACAAAATACATTTATATCATCACAATAAATTACCTTAATTGTCATAAAAAAAATACTTATAAATCACTTTATTTTATGAGATATAATTATGTCATCATAAAAAGCGCACAATAGAAAAAATAAAAGAGATATTTTACAATTTTTGAGGTCTTCCTCAGCGATGGTGAAAATCAAATAAAACAAAATATTAATGGATTTAAAATTTTAGCGAAAACACAATAACAACGACACTAGAAGATAGAGTAGAAATGAACAAACCAACAAATAATGTAGAAACATTGTCAAAAATTCGTCTCATCAATATCAGAACAAACAAAGCAAAGAAATTTTAGAAGATAAACTCAAATATTCGTATTCATCAATAATGTTTTCAAAATTTTCATCGGAAGTAACATACATATAAAGAAATCTTCGTAATGAAACAAATACTTCAGGTAAAATGATTGGATGAGGAGAGTTTTAGAGAGGCAAGTATAAAGTTCAACGAAGAAGGTGTTTGGGTCGTTGAAGAAAATGATTAAAGTTTAGTGTATTTCTATTAAATTCAAAATGTCGTCATATATCATAATTTTGACAAATGTAGTTATATATATAGTATTAATGTTTGTCATATTGTATAGTTATACATAAAGACTTATAACTTAAATTGAATGACTATCATATTTAATATCAGTAACATGCACCAATTACGGTTATTGAGTTTTTAAGCTAACATATATTTCTTCTATCATGCTCGAATTGTTTGATATAAGGAATTGAATTGTCTAATTGAATTTTGTAAGCTTAAATCTTGATTGATACATAATTATATTTTTCATTAATTGATGGTGAGTTTGTCTATTTGGATTGATATCTTTATTTAATTTGAATAATTTATTGAATGAAGAATCGAGATTTGCTTTGATGACGCTCAGTGATTAAACTCAGCAAAAATTTGCAGAACATGTTTTAAAATTTTCTAAAATTCTCAAAGTTCTAGTAGATCATATAAAATAACGTAAATATTTTAAACATTAATATTTAGTTAAAATTTGTATTCTAACCTAGGACATGGGGTAACATTTTGAAACATTCTATCTTGAAATACTCAATAAAACTTATTTATTTAAAATATTCTTATTTACAATTGAGGCTTCTTTGTGATTAACCTTGTTTGGATTTTAGATTATAATATACTTGTCAAGTTTCATATTAATAGATTCATAGTCTTTTAGAAGTATTTTTCAATTTGCATTGTTGTTTTAGATTCATTTTCCATTAATGCAAGTAGGACTAAGTCTTTATTAAATATTTTAAAAGTATAAACTATTTCATGACTTGTGATAATTTTTAATTTTTATAAGATTGATCTGTATCATATAAATAATCACAATCCAAAATGAAAACTTAATTGACAATCGAAAGGCCTAAATAATTTTTTTATTAAATCATACACCAGACATTGTTTGCAAATCTTATTTTATGGTCCAACAACGAGTTCATATTGTGAACTAATCATAGACGAAGCGTAAAGTTTAGGTTTGAACAACAACATAAGTCATAACTACCCATACTATTGTTACTTATTATTACTTCATTTCAATTTGTTTATTTACTTTATCTTTTAATGTGTTTACAAAATGTTTTTTTTTTATAATTGTTAGTTTTGACTTTTCACACGACATGTTTAAGATCATAAGATTAAAGGATATTTTATTAAATTCTACATATTTTTAATTTAATACCACAAGATTTAAAATCTTCTCTACTTTTAAAATTCAACGTCAAATCAAAATCAGACAAACATATTGAAACAGAGAAAATACTACATATTAATAGAGCTTATATAGTTACTGCAAATTTCAATACATGACAATTCCATTATGTAACAACATGATCTAGTCGTTATGAGTAAGCTAATAGTGAAAGTATTTGGGTAAAAAAAAAATTAAATAGTAATTTAATTTGGGTAAGTAGAGCTCCCGAAATTGATCTTGGTGTGGAAGGTATATGTCGAGATGTCAAGGAAAGAGGTTGTGTTATAAAAATGGACTTTTTGGAATTTTGAGCTTCTGAAGTATCATCGATTCCACTATAACGGAAGGTGTTCCACTATAACGGTGCTTAGACCGCTACAACGGGGTTAATTTCCTCTATAGCGACGTCGCTTTAGCAGCCTAGACTTCTATAGGGGGTGAAACAAATTTTAGTGTAGAAATAGCCTCAAATCCCCTATTTTCTACACTTTGTGTTTTTGGAGTTGGGAGGGAGATTTTGGAAGGGGTGATTTTGGTTACTTTGCACTCGTTTTTTTCACGAAATTCATCGGTATAGGTAAGAATTTGACTCCCCAACCTTATGCATTGAATCTTAAGCCTAAGAATCTAGGTTATTGCCCTAGGCGGTGTAGGTTTTTGACATAATTCCATAGTGAAAAAATCCCTAAGTTGGGAAAGATGATCATATATTGTCATAGGATTATGATTTGTTGATAATCCGGGTAAATTATAGGTCATTAGAGATTGATTATCATTTATATTATTTGTTTGACTAAGAACAAGCCTAGACACGTCGCAAGGGAACAACTCGGGTTATTTAGAGTTTCCAAGAGGCTTGATTCGAGGTAGGTGGTGATTGTATGTTTTCGGTTTATGTATGTATGCATGTCTACTGCTTTATAGTATCATTTGTGCAATGCATGGTAGGGAGACATATGAAACAACATCATGTATGTAATCTCACGCAATGAACTTGTTATTGTGACTTGTGATTTTCAAGTGGTATTGTTCATCATGCATGATTATTTGTGATTATTGGCTGACTCTGGTACCATGTCAGTGCACTAACTATGGATGGCTTGGGTACCACACTGGTACATTAACTATGAATGACTCGAATATCACGCTGGTACATTAACAATTTGGATTTAAGTTCCTTGAGAGGACCAAGTATATGATTGTGGTTCCATAAGGGAATTGAATATTTGCATTTATGATCATGTGGGACATGCATATAGATGTTGTTTTTCCATGATATGTGACTGAGAGTCTATGTGGTTTGTATAACACCTCAGATTAGAGAAAGACTATAAAGGGTTAAGCGGGTTGTTCAAGGACCCAAAAGTGGACCACTGTCTATTAAGGGGCTCGTGGTAAGTTTCCAGAACCTACCCTAGGCAGGTGTCACTCACTGGCGTCTCGTGGTGATGTTGACGGATCGTCAAACGGGTCGTCAAGTGGCCTAATAGAAGATGTTTCTCCCTTAGTCACTGTTAAGGGCCACAGACGTCTAAACGGCCCGTGAAGCTTCACATGGACTGTAAATTCGTCAATGAAGAAGACTTGTTAGACTTATAGTTTAGGGTTAGCTTCAACGATCATATATTTTAGCACAAAATAAATTATGTGTCACATGACCTATCAAATTAAAGGTAATTGAGTCCTCTTTCCAACGCCATCGAGTTTACCTCATTCCAATCTCAAAGTAAAAAGTTATGCCTAAAATAGTGAAGACCTATCTGGTCGAGCATCTTCATGACCCACTTGACGGTCGGTGGTGCTCTAGACGGCCCGTGAAGACCTTCTAGAGAGTCATTTCGGCAGTTTTAAGTTAGGGTCGTTCTAGTCTTTTCCCAGTTATTTTAACTCAATACTATGTTGTTTTACCTTCTACTCAAAGCCCTATATAATGATTTTTACCCCCAAAATCACCCAATTCAATTCATTCTTTCAAAACTTCAAAAGTTGACCAAGTTCATCCTCCCAAATATTTCTCTCTCTAAAGTTTGAAGAAGGCTAGGGTTTCAAGTCAAGTCTCCAATTTCACCATTGATTTCAAGCTTTTCGTATCAAGATATGATAGTATTCACCTATGAAGTCCTTTCCTCCATAGGGTTCCTAAATTCCCCAGTTTTGTAAAGTTAGATCCCCCAATTGAGTTAGGGTTTTATTCAATTGATATGGGTTCCTTTCAATATTGATCCTATTAATTGTTTTATGTTTTCTTATGCATGAATTGAAGAAATTGCATGATATAAGTTGAATTACCCATGAACCCATGCATGACCTATGATTTCTAGGCTTTGATAATATGATGTGGGTTTTTGAACTATGAAAGATGAATTTATGAAGATATGCATATTCTTTATGAAATTGATGAAAAAAGATTTAAGTTGCTTTGAGATTAAAGCACCCGTGTTGTTTTTGTTGTTGTGAAAGGACTTCTCACATAAAGGATTCTTAGATTTGAAAAGTTTTTCTCAACTAAATTTTGAATCAAAATTCTGGACTATTCTAATAAAAACCTAGCTTGGATTGGCTACTTGATGTGCCTTCCATGGATGATAAGGCAAGTGGCGATTACCCATGCCCTCTTAATGATAAGACAAACGACGATTACCCATGTCCCCTAATGATAAGACAAGCGGCAATTACCCATGTTCCATAATAATAAGACAAGAAACAATTACCCATATTCGACAATGATAAGACAAGAGGCGATTACCCATGTTTCATAAGAATAAGACAAGATGCAATTACCCATGTTCCATAATAATAAGACAAAAGGCGATTACTCATGTCCTATAATGATACGACAAGAGGCGAATACTCATGTCACATAATGATAAGATGAGTTAAGATTAAAGGTAAATTTCCCACAAGAATGAACTAAGGTTACTTCTAGAAGTATCTCGCGAATGTTTTAAAGATGTTAGCTTGCATTGGCCATGTTTTATGATTTATGTTTTCTAACCCTTTTATCTCATGATTTAGCTTGGTCATTGCATGTCATGAAAAGGTCTTTTTAGCATGATTTCATACTTTTATGCATTGCTATCATACTTGGTTCATATTTGTACTAACACATACTCTTACCTACATTCTTGTAAAAATATAGGGTCCGACGCTCTGATTTCACATCCCTATGGCTATAGATCACCTTAGTAGATATCAAATATTGGTGACTCCTCATGTTTCTAGGACCGAACCTTTATTTCATATTGTCTTTACTTTTCAGTATTGTATGTGATGTACGGGTTATGTCCCGATCACTCTTGATGTACTAGATGACTTTGAAACTATGTTAGACTTCCGCTACATTTTTATATAAACTCTTATGTTTTGAAATTGTCTTTTAAACTCTCTTGATTTTCTATTATCTTATATGAAGTATGCTAAATGGCTTGTGTAGGGCCTCTCGGGGTCCTATACGTCATGTCACGTCCAAGGTGTACTTTGGGTCGTGAAAGTTTGATACATGTTGTTATATGCATTGTTTTGTGTTACTGCATTGTGGTGAACTGTTTACGTTTATATCTTAGACTGGCCTTGTAATCCTATCGGTGCATTGTGGTTTGTGTACTGATAATGCACCTGTTCTTTTTTTATTGAGTACAAAGAATCTTCCAGCGGCTGATCTAAGACCTCAGCTGAGGGATACCTTATTCTGAATCCCAAGGTGAGCTACATCTTTTAGGTTGTCATGGATTCCTTTGTTTTTCTTATTCATCTTTTCTGACACATGCATTAGAATTTAGTTTTATGTTTAGTTTTTGTGGTTGCATCCCAGTCTTGATTATTAGAGTTTTGGTATGGTGACTTTTAGTTCATATGAATCATTTTCCGCATTGAATGTTTTTGGCTATGGGTTGAGTTTATGGGGACTCAATTCTTAGTTGTTGAAACTGTTTTACTTCTTTATTTTGATATACTTGGGATGTATAAATGGAGTTTGATTGGCTTCATGTTAGTCTTTAGTTCTCCCACCAGGTGGTTTAGTGTGGGTGCCACTTAAGACAGTCGGGTTCGTGATAAATTACTACTAAAAGCAAAACAGTCTCAAAAGGTACACACCAACATAACTCATAAGACTAGCATATAGCCAAGATAGCCAAAGTAATGAAGCAATCGTTTGGTAGAGTGTTTTCGAATAATGCTAAATAAAGTATATTAATAATGTTTGTATTAGTTATGCTTGCATTATTTATGGATAGATTATATTATGTGCATTATTGGATTTGGTGTATTAAAACATACATTGCATAATTTCTAAAAATACATTTATTTACAAAAATGTCATCCATAAATATGGTGCAAAAGATGCAGATTTTTTTTTTAAGGACGATTGTATCTTTAACCGTACTAATGCATGCATTGAAAGCCCTTACATTACTAATACCATGAATTTTCATGTATTGCAAATTTACACCTCAATACACAATAGAGTGTATAACTAATGTAAGCGTTAGTTATACATAGGTTTGAAAAAAAGTACCAATTACCAATTAAGAAACTATTAATTATACACAAAACTAATTAACGCATTGTTTCTTCTAATACAATCTACCAAACAATCCTTAAGTGAGTAAGTCGATCAACTTAAAACAAGTGATGTTTTATTGCATGAATGATCACTACTTTTTTGAGAATTCCCTACTAATTCAAATTACTTTTTTTAAAAATTATAAAATTATTCAATTATTATTATTTTTCTAAATTATACTTCACACCACAAAAGCTTCCTTCTCTATTTATTCACATGTGACGCCACATTAATTTTTGGGAAAATATATGAAATAACAATATTTAATTCTATTTAAATGCTATAGCTACAGTTTAAATTAATTGTATTTCGCAACTAGTGTGTCACCTAGTTTGCCATTTGGCCAGGACCGACGGAGAACACAGAGAATATATACATATACAAATTTACGTAATTATACAAACACAATTTTCAAAGATACTTGTAATGTATATGAATACAAATCTAGAACAACTAAAAGGTTTTCATAGATACAAACGAGCCTGTTATGTTTATGTATACAAATCTAGAAAAAACTAAAACGTTCCACTTAATTTTTCTTAATAAACCTATTTAACTAATATACTCATTCAATCGATCCAAACTTTCAAAACTTAAGTGATCATTTGGAAAATTAACTCAAGCAAGGGATAATATTATGCAAAGCTAAAGGCAAGCGAAGGATTTCATAAAATGTTACTTATAAGTTACTACAATATACAAATGTTACTTATATGTTACTATAATATACACACTAGTAATTATTTTGGCCTTCGGTATATATATAGTATTATATACACATTTACAAATATGGATAGCTTTAAGGGTGTGTTTGGTACGAATGAAATTTTCTCATGTTTGGTTGGCTTAAATGTTTTGAAAAATATTTTTCAAAATAACTTGTTTTTCTCAAATTTAAGGAAAATGACTTTATTAAAAAAAAAGAAAAATATTTTTCAAACCAGCCCCACACCCTATCCACCCACCAAACTAAAGAAATTTATTTTTGAAAAATAATTTAAATTTTAAAGTTTCATTTTTTTATCCCATCCTACCCCACCCTACCCCTACCACCTCCACCCCCACCCCCACAAAAAAATTATTAATTTTTTTTGAATAAATATCAAATTTAAAAAATCTAATATTTTTTACCCCACCCCCTACTCTTCCCTCCTACCATCCCCTCCCCTACGCCCCCAACCAAAACAAATATTTTAAAATTTATTTTTTAAAAAATATTTTAAATTTTAAAAATTTCATTCTTTTACGCCGCTACTAGCCCCATACCAAACTCACACCCTCAATTTGATTTTTTCTTTTAAAGTTTGTGCTTGATAAATATTTAAAATTTTCATTCTTTTTTGCCCACCCCTACCAGTCCCTCTCACCAACTTTCCTCCCCCCCAAAAAAAAAATAATTAAAAGTTTTTTTTGAAAAATATGTTTGGGGTGTCGGTGTTGGGGTCAGGGTAGGGTGTCAGGGTCAGGTCCTAGGTCGAATGTCGGGATCGAATTCCGGATCGATTAGGTTAGAGTGTCGGGGTAAGGGTCGATTTTCTGAATTGGTTTTCAAATCAAAAATTATTTTCCTAAAAAATATTTTCTACTCTCTAACCAAAAATAAAAGATATTTTCTGGAATAATGTTTTTTCATTCGCCAACTAAACACTAAAAAATATTTTTTACTCACCAACCAAACATGTGAAATAAGTTAAAAATCACCTTATTTTCGAAGAAAACATTTTCCTTCGTACGGATCACACCCTATATGACAACCTACGGTAGCCTACAACTTTGATAACCTCGATAGTACTTATATATTTTATGACTCCTATAGCTTAGATAACCTTGATACTTTAGGATTTCATTTTAATATATTTTTACTCGGTATTCGATATTCATATTGGAGTTTGATTAATTTGAATTTGCGTTGTATATAAGGCTCTGTATGCGTCTAAAGTTTCAATCCTGAAATACAATAAACATGAAAGGAAAATAACAATCAAACAACAATATTTATATTTGAATTTATGCGAAGGTTACAATCTTTATAAAATCTTTAAGAAAATATATGTAATCCCCTGATTCTTCTATTCACGAATGTTCTTGATTTGATGGAATACTTGCGGCTCAACACTTAGAGCGAAGACTTCTTTGTATGCGGAAGACTTGTAGATCACCACTGAAGAGCAAGGATTCTCTATGTATTTCTCTGTGTGTCTCCTTTTTTTTCTTTTTGGTCTTATGAAGACCTCTTTATATAGGCTTGACCTAGGATTTTAGGGGTATTTTCTTCCAAGCAATTTTGGCCCCTGAGCTTGAAGAACATGAGTTGGGCTCGTCTTGTCAATTTAATGGACTGACCCAAATGTAATTTGGACTTTATTTAAGTCATACATTTTGACTTAAATATTAATCCGACTTTATTTACCAGTAATTTGACTTGGTCAATATATCATGAATTTATGGATTAATCTAATATTTAATATGGATTTATCATAAAATTTCATTGTCTACAAATGCCCCGTGCTTCGAGGCTTATTGTGGTGTCTAACTTGTCGAACCTTTAAAGACAAGGCTTGAAGTATTCGTGAAATATATTTTTTATGGA
Source organism: Solanum gracilifrons (assembly GCA_029582605.1). NCBI lineage: Eukaryota > Viridiplantae > Streptophyta > Magnoliopsida > Solanales > Solanaceae > Solanum > Solanum gracilifrons. The sequence continues at coordinate 12,516 of JAJOOH010002088.1, read as the reverse complement.
GTCTTTCAAAACTTTCATATTTGATTCCAATAGAATTTTTCATAACTTGATTTCAATGGATTTTTTCATAACTTGATTTCTATAGAAACGTACCATAATTTGGTTCCTAGGAAAATTTATCATAATTTTGTCTCAAATATGGCTCCATAATTTGTAGGAACACAATTTAGGTACTTTTAATTTCTATAAATACACATGCTCTTACAATGGTTGATTGTCAACTTGAGGCATATCAAACTCAATTTTCGTCACTTTTTTTCAGCACAGCACACCTGCGGTAGAAAATTCATAACCAGTTGTAGAAACGTCGAAATCATTATTCGTTTGATGTTCTAGAAACCAGACTCAGAGGATTACGACATAGCTGAAATTCAAAATCAAAACCCTTCTGAATTGACGGAATTTCTTTTTGAAGTTTGTTATCAAATTTGTCTTCTTATTTTTTATAGCTCTATGCAGTCTCACCAAAACATATCTGTCTTGGTGTAGGAGATTTCGAATGACGAGCGACTTGATTCTATAGGAACTAGACATCAAAGTCTACAATATATCCAAAAATCAAGGTAAAAATGCTCATGAATTGACGATAATTATTTTTTTGATGGTCTAACTGATTTTCGACAACATTTATAAGTTCACTTCTTTGCATCTTCGCCGATGTGCCGCCTATTGAGTTTCGTATTGATTGAGAATTTTGCCATCATCTACACGTAGGGAGAACACAAAACTCTTAAGCTAATACAATCATATTGATCATGACGAGCGCGAGAGTATATGCCACAATTTTTTTTCATGTCGATTTGAAGCTTCGTGCAATTGGCACCATGAGACACATCATTTTTTTGCAGGTTTACGATGGATCGGCAAACATTCTCAATATCATACAAAAAAGTGAGGGGTAATTCATAATTGACGAGGAATCACTTGATGCATCTTCGTTTGTAGTTGCGATTTTGATGACGAATCATACATGGTGCAATATTTTAGCGATTGTGACTTTGATGAAGACGAACCATACGTCGTTGATCTTCTTTTGCAACTGCAATTTTGACGATGAACTACACTTGATGCCTTTTCTTTTGCAGTTACGGTTTTAGTAACAAACTACACTTAGTCATCTTCTTCTACATTCGCACCTTTGATAACGACCACACATGAAGCATCTTTCTTTTTAATTGCGGCTTTGACGACGAACCACATTTACTGCATTTTCTTTTACAGTTGTGACTTTGATGATGAATCACACATGATGCATCTTCTTCTGTAGTTGTGAATTTGATGGCGAACTACACTTGGTGCGTCTTCTTTTGCAATTGCGGCTTTAGCGACGAATAACATTTGCATATCTTCTTCTACAGTTGCAGATTTGATAACAAACCACACATGGTAAATCTTCTTTTAGAGTTGCGGCTTTAACGACAAAACATCTTTTTTTTTGTAGTTGCGGTTTTGACGATGAACCACACTTGATGCATCTTCTTTTGCAATTGTGCCTTTAGCGATAAACCACACTTAGTTCATCTTCTTCTACAATTGTGGCTTTGGCGAGAACAACACTTAGTGTATCTTCCTCTAAATTGAAGCTTGGCGATAAATCACATTTTGTACCTCTTCCTATGTAGTTTTGGTGTGAAAGAGATTTTGCCGCAGTTTGTCCTAGTTCTGGAGATGAATTACTTTCACATTATCAACTCCTTAAATCAAATTTCAAAATATGCCGCCATGTCAAAGATAGAGGCTCACTTATGGCTGCATCGATCCATAAAAATATTTGAAGCGATGATGTTTGATGAAGAGGTGATGCGAACTTGATAAAGACACCCAAGACGAGTTGACAAACCATTTCTTGATGTTTTGATTATTTTTTTCTACATAGACCTTTTGTATGGGATGATATGTCCATATTTTTTCAACCCTTCCTTATGATGTGTAAAAACTCTTGCAATTTTGAAACATTAAAATGCATTTACTTTACACTTCAATGCAAGGCATGTGAGTTTTATTTTCTAATTTGTCTAGGCCACTTATTTCAAGGTTTTCAACCTATTGGATTTTTTTGGATCATATAGATTTAAACTCATGAGGGCAAAAAGTAATACCTTGAAGATTTAATTCATTTTCATGGAGCTTTTCTGACTTGAAGACTTGGCTCGCATTTGAGAAACATCATGATTTGAAAACTTAGCTCGAATTTGAAGAGCTTCAAAACTTGAGACTTAGCACGAATTTGATGAGCTTCATGACATGCATTTTAGACTCGTGCTCGAGAAGCATTTTGACTTGAATATTTTACTCGAATTTGATGAGCTTTGAAACTTTAAGATTCAATAGAATTTGATGAACTTTATGACATGCATTTTAGGCTCATGCGTCGAGGAGCATTTTGACTTGAAGATTTTGTTTGAATTTGATGAGTTTGGAGACTTGAAGATTTTGCTCGAATTTGACAAACTTATTGACTTGAAAACTTAGCTCGAATTTGATGAGCTTTATGACATATATTTTTGAATTGTTCACCAATGAGCATTTTGATTTGAAGATTTTTCTCGAATTTGATTAGCTTTGAAACTTGAAATTTTTTGCTCAATTTTGAGAATCCTCGTGATTTGAAGACTTAGCTTTAACTTACCGAGCTTCACAACATGAAGATTTAGCTCGGATTTGATGAACTTTATGCCATGAAGACTTAGCTCAAATTTGATGAGCTTGGAGTAATTTGATTTGAAGTCATAACTCGAATTTGAGGAGCTTTGGAGCTTGAAAATTTGGCTTGAATTTGATGAATTTCACGACATGCATTTTAGGCTCGTACGTCAAGGAGCATTATGACTTGCAGTTTAGACTCGTACGTCAAGGAGCATGTTAAATTACATAGACTCTTCAATTTCGATTCTGGATGAAAAGTTGTCCTCATCTTCAATGTCAATTATATTTCCTTTGTAAGGTTCAAAGTTGGACAACTCTTGATCTCCATTTGAAGTCATACTTAGTTCCATATCATGAGCACGCGCCGCTAGTTCTTCAAATGTTTTAAGTTTTATGCCTTGCAATATGTGTCGAAAATCCCAATGCTTACCTGGATGCATATTTCGATCTTAGAAGTTTCACTAAGGCGATTTTTGCAGTTAAGGCTCAAGCTTCTCCAGCGATTTATGAAGTCAGTAACTTGTTCATCATTTCTTTGACGGGCGTTTGCAATCTCTATCATGCTCACAACAAGTCTTGTTCTATAAAAATGCTTAAGGAATTATTGCTCTATCTTCTCTTAACTATCGATGAAACTAGACTCAAGATCTATGCACCATTCGAAAGTAATTCCTGTGAGAGATCTAACAAACTACTTAACAAGATAATTATCATACATCCCAACATTATTGCAAGTTTCGACAAAGTGTGCTACATGTTGTTTCAGATCTTCACTCCCGTCGAATTGCTGTAACTTCGGAGGTTGATAGCCAACATGTATTTTTAGGTTATCAATTCTTTGATTATACAGCTTTACATATGTGAGAGGAGACTTGGATGTGGACTCAAATTTATATTTTATAGCCTCTTTGATGAAGTCCTTTAATTTGTCAACATGAATCAGACCTTTGACAGACACTTGAAACTCCTTGATGATTATTTCTTATTTTGCGAATGACTCTCTCTTCTCCTTAGTTTCATGAAGCTTTGCACATAATTGAGTGGATTTTCTTTCCTCCATATCCTCTATCATATTTGTCAACTTGATAATTTGAACATCTTGACCTTGATATACTTTGATAGGTCTTCAACTATTTTCGTCAAATTTGCAAGTTGTTCTTTTATGGTGGAAGTTTCGATCACCATCGCTTGCATCACCATCACAGATGATGGAGAATAACATTGATTTTCCATGACATGAGATGTAGATATGTTATGCAGAGTAGACCCATTGCTTAAGACATCATTGTTGGCTTAAGTGAGGGTTTTTTTAGATGTAGATAGGCTCAATTAGGAAAGAACCCTCTCAACTATTTCGGTAATGTCTTCTTTTGCGGCTTTTACAAGAGACTTTACACTTTTTTGAAACAAACCAAAGACAATAGCAGATTCGAACGGCACTCGAGAGGCTTGTTGTCCTAGCAATTTGGCTTGGTTCCTTGTGACAGGTCTCATGCTTCTCGCAGTAACATCAACGATGTTTTTCACAACAATGCAGAATTTGGATCCATCAATTTTTGCGGATACAAATGCAGATCCAGATGCGAATGCAGATGCGGATCCGGATTTGGATGCAGATGCAGATTTTGAGTTGTTCTTCTTGAAAGTCATCTCAATGTTCTTGAACTTGATTTTTTTAAGAGAAGAGATGAGAGGTAAAGATTGTCTCACTGGGCGTGCCAATTTGTATGTGTCTAAATTTTCAATCCTGAAATATAGCAAGCATGAAAGGAAAATAGCAAGCAAACAATAATATTTGTAGTTGAATTTATGCGAAGGTTACAATCTTTATAAAATCTTTAAGAAAAGATATGTAAACCCCTGATTCTTCTCTTCACGGATGTTCTTGATTTGATGGAATACTTGCGGCTCAACACTTAGAGCGAAAACTTCTTTGTATGCGGAAGACTTGCAGATCACCACTGAAGAGCAAGGATTCTCTATGTATTTCTGTGTGTGTCTTTTTTTTTTCTTTTTGGTCTTATGAAGACCTCTTTATATAGGCTTGAGCTATGATTTTAGGGGTATTTTCGTCCAAGCAATTTTGGCCCCTAGTCTTGAAGAACATGAGTTTGGCTCGTCTCGTCAACTTAATGGACTGACCCAAATGTAATTTGGACTTTATTTAAGTCATAGATTTTGACTTAAATATTAAGCCGACTTTACTAACCAGTAATTTGACTTGGTCAATATATCATGAATTTATGGATTAATCCAAAATTTAATATGAATTTATCATAAAATTTCACTGTCTACAGGCTCATTCGAGAGAAGCATTCCTTATCTAGAATTTTTTCATATTCAAAGCTTGAAATTGAGACCTCTAATTAAATGAAGAATAACATTATTTGTCACACCACATTATTTGATAGTGAATCTAATAACATTGATAACTTTGATAAACTTAGTTACATGTCAAGCAGTGTGATATATGGACGACTTTATAATATTTATATCTCTAGTTTTAGGTGATTGGAATCTAATTTTATAAATAAAATTGAAAGTTTTATATATATATATATATATATAGGGGGTAGACGAGGGAAAACGGGAGAGGATTACAAGGTAGATAATTAAATTCTCACTAATAAAATAAAAGTCAAGATAGTTAATCAACTGAGTTACTAAGATCCTCAAAAAGTAAACATATATAAGTTATATCAGTTAGGAGAAATAAAAAGAAGGCATCATCCAAATGGTACATCGATTACATGCTAGCTAGCCCTCGAAGGTTTCTTCAGAATACATAACATCAGCCATGCACACTATTAGTGATATATCTCGATTGATATCAGGATATATCTTGATTGATCTTTCATATCTTAGTATATCATTAGTAATTTAGTTTCTATTATGATTAGGAGAAGATCACAATACTTTATTAATTGATTCTTTCCTTATTTGTTGTTTACTCTCTTGTATAAATACACATACATATTAATAAAAAAAATGTATGTATTCTCTAATTAATTAGGTAGTTTTTTCTTTATTTTAAGGAGTGATCCTTGAATTTAATTGTTTTTGGGTTAATATGAAAATTGTTCAAAATCAAATCGAAAAAATATTATTCAATTATTGATAATGATATATTGATCTAATTATTCGATAACGATTTAGGCTTTTTTTCTAGATTATCGATTATATACAGTTTAGATTTTTTTTTTCTTAGTGAATTAACTTATAATTCAATAATAATTATTAAATAATTACAACTCTACCTAATAAATAGAACAATGTCCACTTTAGTGTATTTTAAGACTTGCACAATATTTCTTGTCATGAGTACAATATTATATAATGAAAAAGTTCGACAATTTGAAGTTAAAAGAAGCTAAAGTGGACATTATTCTATTTATTTGGTAGCATGATAATATATTAAATTCCGAAGCTCGCATATTGACCATATGTAATTTAGATTTATTAGATCCAACAATTTTTTTTAACGATTAAATCTATGATTGAACAGTTAACGAGTAATAATTAATAAATTGATAATTAATATTTTAATAATTTTATAATAACTTGACATATTTATAAATTAATAACATTTAAAATCAAATCAAACCACCCAATAAACACTCTAACAATAAAAATATCTGATTAATTTTATTTTTTAAAGATCTTTGTTTGAAGTACCTTGGCTCTGAAGAGTCATGATAATGGAAATTTAACAATTCTGAAGACATGATTGGATACTACGAAAACAGCCTAAAAGTGCTGCAACTGTGACACAGTTGTCTTCTAAAATAAAATAATAATCTGACATTCTTGTATTTACATTAAATTATAGTACTATCTTTATTAATATAAAGTACATAAAACTCAATAATTTGGGCGTTAATTATGTCTTATTTCGAAAGTTTTTCAAATTATAATAATTTTGGATTTTTCAAAACTAATGGATGTTCCTATGCTTGATACATAGCAAACGGTACATAAGTTATGTACAAGATATATAAGTTATGTATTAGATATATAAGTTATGTATCAGATACATAACTATAAACCAAATTCATACTGATTTAGATTTGAAATAATTGGGGTTATGTATCAACAATAACATTTGTACCGCGTACCTTTACACAAACAAATTTTAATGTATCTGATAGAGGTGGAGTAATGCATCAAGATGTTAATAAAAGAAAGAAGGAAAAATGAAATTTTTGTAATTAATTCAAATAGTAAGAATTTTTAGAAATTATGTTATCTTAAATACTTTCTTTGTCTCGATTTATGTGACACTTTTCATTTTTCAAGAGTCAAACAATTCAAATTTGACCGGCAATTTGCGCATGAAATCTTCAAATTTTTTGAAATGAAATTTATATATTTGTAAACTACGTAAAAAGTACTATAAGTCACAATAATTGATAATTCAAATGTTTAAAAGATCTTTGAAAAATTTACAGTAAAAAACAGACTTATTTGAATTTCAAAATTCAAAAAGTGTCATATAAAATGAGACGGAAGAAGTATGCCGTAAATTTCCCATTTTATTATAGCTAGTAATAAAACTGAAATGATGATGTGCATTAATAAACGGAAAAATTTCAAATGTTTTCCTCTATTATTCAAAAACAAATTACTTTATGACGCATTGAACTTTTCATCCATTCATATTGTTGATGTTAATAAATCAGTTTTATTTTCAAGTATTCAATTTTATTTTATTTTGGAGAGGTCCATTACACCCTCCAATAGTGTAGTGAATGAGCTTTTCCTTTCTAAATCAGAGATTTCGAATTCGAGTTTTGAATATGAATTTTTTTAAAGTTTGAAGTGCTTTCCTCCGAATAAAGCGCTACACGATACGAATCTATATTGATTGAGCTTCAATACAGGTATTAGATATTGGATGCAAAATAAAAAACTAAAAAGAAAAAGAAAAAGAGAGAGAGAGGTCCATTAGTGGGGACATTGAGTACAAATTTTCCAACCTCACCAAACTCTTTTTCAAGAAAACTCCAAAAGTGAAATTCAAAGATAACAATAATTTTATATTATTCTCTTGGTGAATTCTTATAGTACTAGATGTTAACAATAGTATCAAAGATAAATTTCATGAAACTTATAATGAGGAGGACATTGAGTAAGAAACAAAGGCTTCAAGTAAAAAAGTGTCTTAGCACCAAATTCCACTAATTTAGACATGTAACAACTTGTTTGGATGATGATTACTTATTGTGTTATCGACTTATTGTATTGTTATTTTAAATATAATATTATTTTGGTGTTAATTTACATGATATTTTTTTTAGTCTATTTATAAAGAATATCACATTTTAGAATTAAAAATAATTTTTTTTTTTTTTATTCTTAATGAAATGATTTAACTATATACTTCATACTTTCTTAGGATATTCAGTATTGTATATTTTTTGTTATACTTTAATGTGGTATTTGGTAAGTATATATTCAACTTAATATAAGTATATGTTTTTTTTCTATGACGAAGTAGGTATAAATTTATTTTGTGTTATACAGTTTGAGAGTAGATCTACGATTGACTTTTAATTAGTATACTCCTTCAGAAGTACTAAGATTTTATTTTTTAATAAGTAGTATAAATTTTAAATTTATTGTTGGTATAGTAAGAATAAATGGAAAATGAAGGAAATATGAAAGTTCATATTTTGCTATGCTTTAGTGAATAGGAAAGAAAAATTCAAGTGTTTAAATAAGGAAACACTTCTACTTGTTAAAAGGATTGAAAAGAGGGACCCATTGCATCGTCGATTACTTGGCTTTGACTTTGACTTTGACTTAGAAAATTAATTGAGAAATTATTTTTGGACAATTTTTTACAAACTATTTATTAAATTATTTAATCATTAAATTAGCCAACTCAAATTGGATTTGTGAGACCATGCTCAGTTTCTTTCCCGAATTTTATCTAAAATTTCTGTCGTTTATTAAGTGACAGTTCTAAAAGGTCACAAACTTTCCACAACAATCGTTTCTTAACTGACTATCCTAGAAGGTTGCAAACTTTCCGCAACAATCATTTTCTAAGTGACTGTTCTGGGAGGTTGCAAATTTTCTTGCGGCTACAAATACCTTTGATTTCTTAGACTTTAGAGTTCAAACTAAGAGTTTTCTGAACTTCTTCTTCTGCATGAATAAATTCTAGTGTATTTTGTTCCCGTTGGGTGGTTCGCTGACACCATAATTTTAGGTATCAATACACTTGTGAGTAAAAATCGTTCTATTCTAGGAGGATATATTCTATTAATCTCGGATACTTGAAGGGAATAATTTCTTTAAGGACACACTGAGCATTCAGTGGACTCATTTTTCTTCTTCCAAAGTTGTTTATGATTTGTTACAGATTCTATTTTCTTATTAGTTTTAACTTAACGCTTTTAAAAATATGCTTTTATATTTTATCGTTTCTTATGAAATGCTGCAAAATTATTATTATAAGTATCTTAGGAATACAAATTATTAACCATTACTAGTAAACAAAGTGAAAGAAGAAAACAATAAAAATTGAATATGACGCGATTAAAAAAACATCTCTTGATATTCTACCGGAAAAAGAACTCTTATACCCTCAAAAAGTAAAATATTTACCCAATGCCCCTTTACTTTTATACCCCTTTTTATTTTAAAATGACATATATCTATTTTTATCCGCGGGCCGACGTCATGTTGACATTAACGCTCACCCTTTTCCCTGTCTCTGATATCATCAAAGTATATTATTGTACATGAATATACTCTAATGGTATCAAAGAGAACTAAGTAGTATCTTCATTGAAGGACGACTTCTTCCTCCTTGATACCATCAAACTATAATATACTTTGGTGGTATCAATGAGTAGGGCTGGGCATTCGGTATTTCGGTTCGATTTTTATTTTTTTTGGTTTTTTTTGGTTTTCGGTTCTTGTACAACGTGTACCGAACACCGAGCTGAAATAATTCAGTTCGATTCAATTTTATTATTTTGGTTCGGTTTTTGTTAGATCGGTTTTTTTTCGGTGGCGCCTGGCTATGTGGAAAGTGGAAAGGTCGGCTGACAGCTGGTCGCTGCTGTGCTGCGTGTTGCTGCCTACTGGTCGACATCGGTCGCTGCTGTGTTGCGGATGCCTGCTGGTCGACTGGCGGCTGCTGAGTGCTACTGCTGGTCGATGTCGATCGCCGAAACTCGGAAGTGGGAACGTCAGTCATTTTTGGCCTTTGGGAAGTGGGAACTTCGGTACTGTAAAGTGGAAAAGTAACAAAAGTTTGAAAAGATAAACTTTTTCTTTTAATTTTAAATTATAGTAATATCTATTATTTAATATTAATAATTAATATAATATTAATATATATTATAATATAATATATTTTGGTAAATCGAAATACCGAATAACACAAAAATTACCTACCGAAAACCGAACTAAAATACTGAAAAATACAAAAACATATACCGAATACCAAATCGAAAACAGAAATACCAAAACCGAAATAATTCGATTCGGTTCGGTTTTTCGGTGTTTATGCCCAACCCTATCAATGAGTAACTAAGCAGTGTTTTCATTAAGGTTTGCCTCAGTCCTTCAATGAGATTACTCAATCATCCATGATACAATTAGTGCATATCTACGTATTGTTGTGGTATACTTGAGGTATGCTTCATTTCTTCAATATTTTAATTTAAAAAGATAAAAAAAATATAAAAATATATTTTCTACTAATTTAGAGTTTAATAAATAAGATTGTGACTTTAATAATTTTCTCTTACTTGTTTCTTAAAAAAAAGTGTAATCCTATATGATACTTATAAGGTATCAATATACTGACGGAGTATCACAGAGGATTAAGCTCAGTCCTATATGATACCGATATGGTATCAATATACCGACGAAGTATGATAGAAGATTAAGCTCAATCCAATATGATACTGATATGGTATCAATATACCGATGGAGTATCACAGAAGATTAAGCTCAATCCTATATGATACCTATATAGTATCAATATATCGACAGAGTATCACAAAAAATATATTTTCTACTAGAGTTTAATAAATAAGATTGTGACTTTAATAATTTTCTCTTAATTGTTTCTTATTTATTTCTTAAAAGAAGAACCCAAACCTATACGATATTGATAGGGCATCAAAATACTGACGGAGTATAATAGTTGATTAGGCTCAATACTATATAATACCGATAGAGTATCATAAAGGATTAATTCATTGTAGAGATGTTGACATCATGCGCAAAAAAGAAAGGAGAAAGTGGGGTAAGCGGATAAATAGTTTAAGCTATGGGTCCATTAAGGGTCGATTGAGTCCAATTTGGATAAATAGTTTCACAATTGGATCTATTTTGTGCAGTTTTCCCTTTTTACCACACTTTATATAGCCCATTAACATTTAGTTGGGCTAACCAAACATTCGAACAAAACTTTGGGGAAATTTTAAAAATTGGTAAGCGTTGAGAGCTTATTAGAACTGCTTAAGAATATGAAAAAATCACCTAATTATCTATCTTATATTATCGTAATTTCTAAAAAAACTTATCGTAAAAAAATTACAAAAACATCATTTCAGATACATCTCTATTCCTTCTCAGATACATCCATCTCATTCAGGGGCGGATCTAGTTAGACCCATGTCACACCCCTAGCCTACACCCTGGGCGGGACTGGTACTCGAGAACCATTACTGCCCCCAAGCGAACCTTTGGCCTGACTTACTTACTTAGCGGAAGACTTAACTCAACATAACTGTACCTTTAAAAGTAAACTGAAAACTCAAAGATAACTCATAATGTATTAAAACAACATTCACTAGCCAAAGTGACAACTTAAGTCTCAACATAATAGAATGGAAATGAAAAGACTAAAGAACTAACATCTGACTGTCTATGAAGCCTCTAATAACTGAGATGGACGTCGGGACAAGACCCACGACATCCTAATGAACTAAACATAATGAAAGCAATAAAAGGGATCCTCCGGAAGAAAGGAGGCTCACCAACAACTCTGAAGATCAACTAGAATCAACGATGCGCTGGATGTTGATCCTGATTACCTGTATCTGCATCATAAAAAGATGCAGGACAACTGGCATCAGTACATTGAGTGTACGAGCATGCGAGGGCAATACTAAAACAAGACACAAGCTTGAAAGAAACTGAAAGCACAAACCTGGTCTCAACTCAACTCAGCTGAATTGAACTCATTTCAATGTAAAGCAGTATAAATAAGTGCATTATAAAGAAAAGCTTTAAAACATGGATATCAACTCTGTGTATTTAGAAATACAATAGTAACTCTGTATGTATGCAAAGATACAATATAAACTCTGGATGTATATGAAAATACAAATAACTCTGTGTATATAATAATATAAAATACTTCTGTGGGAGTTTCTCTAACCGAAAACAATCACTTAAGTGCTATTGTGATGATACAACATTTTACCTCATGCTGCCAGGGCCATCCTATACCTTGCCGAGGGTATAGAACCTGACTACTAAGTGATCCACTAGTCTATGCTAAAAAGCACTAAGGAATCATCTAAAAAGTATGACCCTTTTCTAGCCATGATGGCTACATGGTTTATGGGGGCTGGGAGTTTTCTGAACTCTCCCCTATATCGGTGCTCAATACTACTTTCAAAATATAATACTAGCTCTTATGTTTAAAAGCATAACTTCTTTCTGTGATTTGAGATAATTGCTGAAAACTAAACTCAAAGGCTATCTTGGAAAACAAAGTTTCCTCTCTTGCTTAATTGTCAAAGCATTTACTCTTTACTGAAAAACTAGCTCAAAGGCTCTTTTGGAAATCAAAGTTTCCTTTCTTGTTTAAATGTGAAAACATTTTACTCTTTGGGA